>JAOWBN010144672.1:0-31284 GCA_028565015.1 Pinguicula moranensis
GGTTTGAGTTGTAGTACTATATATACCCCAAGGGTTATTCTTAATAAAGAACGAGTTTTCATATTATTTTCTACATGTACATTACTCTTGTAAAATTTTCTCCATCCCTAAAGAGAAACCCCTAAATATGCCTTCTTCTTAGTTTTTGTTGAGCAATATATTTAGGGCTTCTGTTGCTATTAGGAATAAGAAGAAGGACAAGGGGTTTCCGGGTCTTAGATCCTTTTGTGTTTGAATTCATTTGTTGGACTTTCATTCACCATAATTGATACCATTGGGGTTGATATACATTCATACATATCCAATCTATCCATTTATTGTTGAAGCCCAATTTCTACATTATATCTATTAGAAATCCCAATCAATCGAGTCAAAAACCTTCCTAAAATTCACTTACATAATGCATCTCCCGTTTGATTTTTTGGCAGAATCTATCATCTCATTTACCCATAAAACCCCATCACTAATTGTTCTTGTCTTTTAGAAAACTTGATTGGTATTTTGAAATGACTGATGACAACACCTTTTGGAACCTCTTTGAGAGTAGCTTTGATAGAATTTTGTAGGAGCTATTGATCAAAGAGATAGGTATAAAGTCTTTAGGCTTAACAGGAGTTGAGACCTTTGCGAAGAGTGTCATGAATGATGAGTTCATTCCTCTAGACAAATTGCTAGTGTGATAAAACTCCTTGACAAAAGCTGTGTAATCTTCTTTCAATAATATCCCGGAAGTGTTGTAAAGGAAAATTTTAGTTAGACCATCGGGATCTGGACTTTTTCTGCCTTTACAAACTCAGGCTGCCATCTTAATCTCATTGTTGTAAGTTACGGGGTTAAAAACTCATCTTGCTCTTCATTGATATGTCAAGGGCATAGGTTGAAAGTTTTGGTCTGATGTTGCATTCCTACGAAACTTAGTTTGAAACACAATTTTGAGGCCTTCTTTTACTTATGCACTTCCACCCATTGCTTGTAAGCATACCTATTTTTCAAGATGTATGAAAATATTTGGAGTTTGCACCGCCCTCGTAACCACTTTTGTCTCTATTTTTGATATATTATATAGGTTTGTAACTTTTGGAGGTTCTGTAGTTCTGACCATGAAGCTTTTTTTGTAGGACTTCAGTGGGATAATTTTGCGTCTAGGTAAGTGACGGCTCTTTGAGCTTCTCTAATCTTCGATGGTATGTCCCAATTGACCTCTTTGTCCCATACTTGGACTCTAACTCTTAAGAGATTTTGGCATAACAAAAAATAAAACCTCTAAGAGATTTTATTTTATTTTTCAAGATATACCCTTCTGATCCTTGAGTGTAGCTTTTGTTCCATTCTGCTTCTACTACAAGTTTAAGGGTAGGGTTTTTGAGCCAACCATCATAAACCCTTAACGGTTTTGGCCCCCAATTCTTTACCCCTCAGTTAAAAGTAAGAGACAATGATCTGATAGTTGGCGGTCTAACATAGATTGAGTAAGCTTAGGCGATCTATGCATTCAGTGCTTAGTAGAATTTTGTCAAGTCTGCTGGCGCCCTGACCATCGGGTTCGAACCATGTAAACTTTGAGTTCTGTAAATGTAGATCCAACAGATCAATATCAACTAAGAATTCTGCAAAAACCTCTGCTTTTCCTCTTACAAATGTAGATAGTTCTATCCTTTCTGAAACGCTACCTAGAGTATTCCCATGTGGGCTGAAGTGGTTATTTTAACTTTCCTTTAGAGTTATCTTGCTATTTTATGCTTCTTGAAGGTTAAGAGCAACATGATAATATTCAAATTTTAGTACAAGTAAATACGGAATCTTAAAGATACTACACAAATATTTGTAGGTTTGGTGAATCATGCCTACTTTTACCCACAAGGACTCATCTCCTTGGAATTCTTTCTCCACTCATTTGAAAAAGGTACTAGCTTTCGGGTGCCAGTCAAACCTTTTACAACAAATTTCAAACCAAGTTCAACCTTTAGCTTGCGGGTGCTAGATCAACCATTCACGCCAAGCTCTAACCCGAGCTCAAACTCTAACTTTTGGGTGCTGGATCAACCATACAATTAGTTCTAAACCGAGCTCAACAATACAAGAACTTATAAGATTACTCTTTTACAATTACCCACCAAAAGGTGTTCATACACATGAAGAGGAATAGAACAAGATAGTGGTCGGCATACAGGCGAGCCAGGCTCTCATCCCGCCTGTCATGGGTTGACTCCAGCCCATCTCGTCCATTTCTCAAAAAATGAGCGGTGCCATCCTTCCCATTTCCAAAATGGGTCGTGCCTGCCCTGCGATGCCACAAAAACAAGCGGTGACGAGTTTAGCCCGTTTGGCACCGTCACCACCCATTTAGCCGCCAGAACATGACTTCAACAACATCTACGGAACATAATTGGTTACGTTAACAAAGGGAAAACAAATTCCTAAAACTCCCCTTCATCCATGGAACATGACTAAACATCCAAGCAAAGACAAACAGACACCGAGTATAACAACCATCACGTAATCCAAAAAATGTTCAAAAATCACAGATATCAAATAGAATCAGTCATGTATGGCTTTTTTTTTTATGGGTTTAATTAAGTCAAAACATTCAATTTCCAACACTAACTTACAAGCTAAAATCAGAGAGCCGTATTCAAGTTATTACTAGTGAGCCATGTGACTGAGGAATTAAACTGCAGATATCATCCTCTCTACACTTATCATACTGCTTATATGTTCCGTCTCTCTCTTGTAAGTTATTACCAGTGAACCATGTGACTGAGGAATTAAACTACAAAGTTCTTATTTATCCTCATTTTTGTTTGTTGCATGATCTTCGGACCAGGGAGATTATTGTGCGTGACACTGAACATGGCGGTTTGTACTATATTGATGAAGTACCTCAGCCTGACACTACAATGCTATCTCATGGGACAATAGATCGACATTTGTGGCTGTGATATCGTCGTCTGGGGCATTCGCCAGTTGCTTATTTGAAACTTTTACTTCTGCATTTATTTTTGAAGATGAATAATTTTGTTTGTGACACTTGCTGCCTAGCAAAAACTCATCGTCAGTCTTATTTATTGAATAATACTCGTACCAATTCAATTTTTTCTTGGTGCATTCTGATGTGTGGGGTCCTGCTCTATGGATAGTTTTTTGGTGAATATCGATACTTTCTCCTATTTATTGATGATCGCTCGGATGAACTGAGTATAGTTTATGAATAATAAGTCTGAGGTGTTTTCCACGTTTGTCACATTTTATACTATGATTGAAACTCAATTCCAACAGAGAATTCATATTCTTCAATATGATAATAGAGAAGAAATTGTGAATCAATCCATGAAGCGGTTCTTCCAAGACAAAGGACTTGTACATCAAACTATCTGTCCTTGCACTCTTCAGTAGAATGAAGTAGCTGAACGAAAAAATAGGATAATTCTGGAGATCACTCAAGCCTTGATGGTAGATTCTCGAGTTTATCTCATCGACCACCCCCCTACAAAAATATTGGAGTTAAAAACTCTAAACTACACTGAGGTACCTGCTGCCCTAACTCTATCACTAGGGGTGGGCAATCGGGATTCGGGATTCGGGATCGGGTATTCCTAAATCCTGATCCCGTCCCAAACTGGATTGGGACAAGTTTTTGGTCCCGATCCCGACCCGAGGCTCGAAGTCCCAAAATTTTATTTATTTTTTAATTTTAATGTTTTTTAGTATTTTTTTAATATTTTTAATATTTTATTATGAATCGGGATGAATTTTCCTGAAGCCCAATCCCGACCCGATTTTTTTTCCCATCTTCCTCGTCCCGAACTTTTTTCGGGACTAAAATTTCAGTTCCGAACCCGATCCGATGTCTCGATTTTTCACGAAAAATCGGGACTCGGGTTTTCCCGAGGCCCGAATCCCGTTTGCCCATCCCTATCTATCACCTAAGGTTTTCAGGCGCTCGGTTTATATTTATATCCCCAAAACTGAAAGGACGAAGCTAGACTCGTGTGCCTTGAAGTGTGTTTTTGTGGGATATGGAATCAATAAGAAAATACAGGTGCTTTCATCCTGCATTTGACCATATGTATACGACGATTGATTGTAACTTCCTCGAAAATGAGTTCTTCTACTCAACCATTTTGAGTGGCTCAAGGGAGACAACAATGAGTGTGGATCACTGAATTGGTTATGCTCCTAATATAACAACTCCTATCTCAGATACTCCTGAGTCTACTCCGGAACACATAGTACAATCTCCATCTCTAGTGTTCTCGCCATCGTCAACCTTGTATGAACATCCTGAGGTACGTATTGATATTGAGCACATAATTGAACCTATTCTTGTTGCTTATTCTGATGTTGCAGAACTTGAGGAGACAAGGGGACAATATGTATTACCTTCAAGAAACACATGAGGAATCCCAGTAAAGCGATATGAGCCTGAACATAAACCTTGACAGTCAAATTACCCCATGGCTACTCTAGCCAGGGGGAGCTTATCTAAATCTGCCAAGGCGTTTATGGTTACCATGTATTCTGAGAAGATCCTTAGAACAATCAATGAGGCTCAAGGAAGATCCAAATGGCAACAAGCCATGGAAAGAGAAATGACAACACTAATAAAGAATTAAACATGGAAGAAATGCGTGCTGCCTAGAGGAAAAATGGTGGTCATATGTAGATGGATTTTTAGTCAAACACCAAGCTGATGGAACAATTGAGAGATATAAAGTTCGACTAGTTGCAAAGGGATACACTCAAAACTATGGGATTGATTACTATGAAACCTTTTCCCTGGTAGCCAAGATCGATACTATTCAGGTGTTATTTTCCATTACTGCCAATCAAGACTGGCCTTTGCATTAGTTCGATGTAAAGAATGCTTTCTTGCATAGTGATCTAGAAGAAGAAGTATATATGAAACCACCCCCTGTTTTTTCAAGTGAGTTTCAACAAGGAGAAATATGCACATTAAGAAAAGCCCTTTATGTCCTGAAGTAGTCTCCAAGAGCGTGGTTTGGCAGGTTCACTATGGCTATGCGAAAGTATGGATACAAACAGAGCAACTCCGACTGTACATTATTTCTCAAAAGGAGAGGAGAACATATCACGTGCTCGATCATCTATGTAGATGATATGGTTATCATGGGAGATGACATAGAGGAAATCAAAATACTTCGAGAAAATCTCTTTTAGGAATTCGAGATGAAAAACTTTTTGAGACTGAAATATTTCTTAGGGATAGAGATTCTGAGATCGACCACATGAATATTTATCTCACAGAGGAAGTACATTCTGGATCTATTGGCCGAGACAGGATTGATGGATTGCCATCCAACATACTCCCAATGATGGCAAACCATAAACTTATACTCGAGGACAATGCTCCTCAAATAGACAAAGGAAAATACCAACGATTGGTTGGAAAGTTGATTCATCTATCTCATACCAGATCCGATATTATTTATTCAGTAGGAGTGATAAGTCAGTTTATGCATAAACCTCAAGAAGAATACATGGAGGCAGCTCTTCGAATTGTACGATATTTAAAGGGGACAACAAGCAGGGGGATTGTCTTCCAAAGCATGGACATCTGAATGTTCAGGCATATACTGATGCAGATTGGGCAGGCAACCAAACTGACAAACGATCAACCTTCGGGTATTTCACACTTGTTGGAAGGAATTTGGTAACTTGAAAAGGCAAGAAGCAAAAGATGGTAGCACTCTCGAGTGGTAAGGCATTGCTCGAGGACTCACATAGATATTATAGATAAAGAAACTGCTAGCTGAAATAGGGTTCCCTATTTGTCAACCTTGTCCATTGATGTGTGATAACAAGACGACAATCATCATTTCAGAAAACCATGTCCAACATGACCGTACAAAGCTTATAGAGATTGACAGACACTTCATAAAGGAGAAGCTCAAAGAAGGTACTATGTGTTTTCCATTTGTGCGGACAGAAGATCAGCTAGCTGATGTGTTAACCAAAGCATTCACAGGCAATGTATTTAACAGGATACTCACAAGTTGGGCATCGAAGATCCGATTGCTCAACCTGAGGGGGAGTGTTAGACTCTTAGACTAAAATTAGGAAAGATCATGGTCCACTATGTGTAAAAGGAATGATCCCTTAATTATCGGGATCCTTACCTTATCTCCATGATCTTTCCTAACCAATTCCCCTAATCCCCTGTATATATTGTACTGTGATTAATGAAAGAAATACGATTGAATCAATCTAAAACTCCAAGCCTAAGTGGGCTACTAGACATGTTTTGTTTCTAGTTCATCCATTTTATTTCTAAACACCCATTTTGTTCCAATGATTGAATGATTATGAGGTTTTTGAACTGAAGTCCACACTTCATTTTTATCAAATTGAATTAACTCTTCTCCATGACCTTAATTAAACTCTCTTCATTCTTTGCCTCTTCAAAGTTCTTTGGTTCAAGTTGTGATACTAAGGCTAGGGTGGTTACATTATCTCTCTGTGAGGATCTAGTTCTAACTCCTTGACTAGGGTCACCAATAATTCTATCGACGGGATGGTTTTTAACATATCTCCATTATTTTATTAGATTTGGATTACTTGATTCTTGGTTGTTTTGATCTTCATGTGTCGAGTCTTTTACTTTTCTTTCTACCTTGTCTATTTCTCTCAATTTTAGATCTTCCATGCTTTCTTCAAGTTCATCAGCATCATTATGCATGATAGATTGGTTTGAGTTAGTGTTAGTAGTTTATGGTAAGTCTAGGGATTCATGTGCTATTTCATAATAAGTGTAACCTATATAAGTTTGACTGTTCATTTGGAATAAATATGATTTCAATTCTATCTTTCAATTGGGTATCAGAGCCCCCAAGAAAACCCTAGCTCATCTACCTAACCGTGCCTTCCGTCATCGTCAGAATTTGTTGTTGGATCGCCGCTCGTTGGAAGGAACACTCTTCCCTCAAGGACTATTAGCCCCACCTCGTGCTTGGTGAGTCGGTGACCTGCTCGCATCCTTACCCTCCAATGCCACGAATGATGCCCATGCGTTAGCGACTCCCGTGGTCCGAGCACCCACCAATCCGTCGACGATTCTCCATCTCACACTCTCCCTGTAATAGTGTAATGAAATTCAGAAAAAAATTGAGAAAGATAAAACAAAAAAATGTGAGACTACCTTCAAATTGAATGATGTTGAGGTAGATTTGACGAGCAAGTCAAGGTCAGATAACTCTACATGGATCGCCATAGCAGTCAAAACCTCCACGGTTTTGTTCGAGGCCTTATTCAATGAGTCAAAAACTATAGTAGGGTGAATATCGGCTGTCAGAAGACCCAGTGAAGCCTTGAGTAGTGAACCGTCAATGATAGCAACAATGGTGGTGCCATCTCTAGCCATAATATCCTGAGATTTGGGAAGCTCAACGAGGAACTTCGTTGCTGATTATAAGACAAAATTAATAGAGTCCGAGAGAGAAGATAGAGAAAATAGAGGGAAAAGAAATAGTGAGAAAGAAAAAAATGAAAAAAATATAGGAAAAAAAGGAAAGAAAACGAAGAGGGGAAAAAACATAGAGGAAAAAAAGAAAGGAAAAAAACCTATGGAGATATGGGTAATGGATTGTTGGTTGTGCATGGTGGATTGTTGGTTGTTGATGGATTGTGGATTATAGATGTTTTGAGATGTGGATGTTGGAGTTGGTGATTGAATGGTCATTGAGTTGTTGTGCATGACAGATGACAGGAAAGTATGAGGATTTGGTGGATAGGGGATTGGAGGATTTGAGCAAGCTCAATCTCGGGGGTCTGAAGGTCTTAGTTGGTTTCATACAGAGAATGAATATCCCGACTAAGACCACTACCCCTCATTGTTGTATGAGGGGAGACTCGCAACTGCTTCCATGTGAAGATCAATAGATTCTTTATCAAGGAGAAGCTGGACAATTGACTAAGTTGAGACACGTAGCCACCAATGAGCAAGTTATTATGGCCCGACTAAAGGCCTTAGTTCATTAGATTTGGATAGACTTTGTAACAAGATGGACTTAGTTGATATTTTTCATCCATCTTGGGGGAGAATTTTGGTAGTATTTTTATAAGTCTAGGGACTCTTGTGCTAATTCATAATAAGTGTAACTTATATAAACCTAAGGGCTCATTTGGAATAAATATGATTTCAATTCTATCTTTCAATTGTTAGTTTAATAAAAAACAACATGCACAATTTATTCTATAAATAAGGTTCTTTTGTTGTATACCCTGAAGGACTTACTATGTATGGAGTATCCTAGGAAGATCCCTTCATCAGCTTTAACATCAAACTTCCATAAGTAGTCTTTGTTCTTATTTAACACAAATCATTTACACCCAAAAGCATGAAAGTAACTAATAACAAGGTGTTACTTTTAAGATAGGTCTAATCATGCATTTGTTCATAATATGGCGTGCAGTGTCAACTTCTTCAGCCCAAAAGTATTTAGGTAAATTATTTTCACATAGCATGGTTCTTATCATTTCCTTAAGAGTTCTATTCTTCCTTTCTACCACCCCATTTTGTTGTGGAATAGGTGAGGAGAATGTGATCTATTTCATTAGTTACACAAAATCTTTCAACCTAGTATGGTCACTTATAATGCTTATAATCTTGTATCCTTTTTCATTTTGAATTTTGTTAGCTAGTTCTTCAAAGTTATCAAAGACTTTATCTTTACTAGCAAGAAACAAAGGGCATGTGTACCTAGTATAGTTATCAACTATTACAAAGGCATATATCTTACCTCCTAGGCTTGTAACTTTGGTTGGTCCAAAAAGATCCATATGTATTAATTCTAATGCTTTAGAAGTGGATATTATATTATTTGGTTTGAAGATGTTTAATGTTTGTTTGCCTTTTTGACATGTATCACACAAGTTATCTTTCTCAAATTTTAACTTAGGTAAACCTATTAAGTATTACTAGTTCCTTCCTAGACAATTTTGAGATAAGATCTTGCTTAGCATGAGCAAGTCTTCTATGTCAAAGCATGCATTCATCCTTTTTAGTGATTAGGCACTTTACATTATTAATTGAAACATCTTCTAAATGGACAATATAAACATTGTTTACCCTAAGTCCAACAAATAAGGTCTTGCCACTAATGATATCTTCTATCTTACAATAGGTAGATTCAAATATCACTATGCACCCTCTATGACAAAGTTGACTTATGCTAAGCAAAGTTGTATTTTAAACCACAAACAAACATATGTTCAAACATAGAGTTAGAAGAGTTACCGCTTTTCCTATTCCCATGATCTTAGCTTTGCTTTCATCACCAAATGTCACTTGTCCTCACTTTTGATTTCAAGATGCTTGAAGAGCTGTTTATTTCCAGTCATGTGTTTGGAGCATCCACTGTCTAGGATCTATCCATCTTTTGACCTCTCTGATTTCAAGCAAACCTGTGACATCAAACACAATTTGATTTTGGTACCCACACTTGCTTGAGTCCTTGGTGATTAGTGCCAACATTCTTCAGATGATCTTTTCTATCCCATATCCTCTTTACCTTAGTTTCTGAGGTTTCAACTTGAGTACATAATTAAATGTGACCATTCAAGGTTGAACATGAAGGACATGAAACTCTAACAAATGCATGTGTATTCACAATTTTTTTTGTGCAAATGACTCATTTCCTTCATCATACCCTGGACCATTTTTAGACTTTCTCATGTCTTTGTGAACCCTGCAGTAAATCAAGCATTTTGGTGCTCTTAGTGAAGGATACTACATCCGCATACAACACTTTAATTTGACTTCTCAAGCTCTCATTTTCAAATGCTAACCCATTTGCCAACTCTTGCTCTATCTTAAGCAAATCAATATCTGGAGTTCTATGTTCCTTAGGCTTGCATTTTAAGTTAGTGAGCTCTTGAGCTAGATTCTTGAATCATTTTTCTATGTAACATATTTGTAATTAACCTTTTCTAGCAATAACAGTTGTTCAAATAATGAATCATTTAGATCATCAAGGGAAATAGATTCATCAAGAGATACCTCATCTTCCTGATCTTTTGCCATGAGACATGAATTCGCAATCTCTTCTTCGTCTGAGTCACTATCATCACTTTCTACCCAAGCAGCTTGAAATGCCTTTTCCATGAGACACGAATTCGCAAATCACATCTATATCTTTGCTCTTCCTTTTGGTGTCAAACCGATGTTTCTTAAAGAATTTTCTTACCCTTCTAGCAATTAATGTTATTTGCTCTTCATTTTCTTCATCACTAGAAGAAGATTTGTTTTGAATTGGGGCCTCAGCTTTAAGTGCCAGAATTTTTTTGTTCCCTGATTTCACCTTCTCCCTTGACTTTCCACTCATTTCGTGAGTCATGAGTGACCCCATGAGTTCATCGATGGAGAACTTTTTCAGATCTCTGGCTTCTTGGATGGTTGTCACCTTTGATTCCCAGCTTTTTGAAAGTTACCTTAGAACTTTTCTTACAAGATCCTCAATAGTAATAAATTTTCCCAATGATTTAAGACTATTTACAATATTTGAAAGTTCTATAGAGGAAATAGATTCACTTGAGTCAATATTGAAAAGTTCATAACTGTGGATGAGCATGTTTATCTTCAATTCTCTAACTTGATTTGTTACATTCATGTGTTACTTCCTTATCCCAAATTTCTTTAGCCGAAGTGCAATGTGATACTCGATTAAATTCAGTTGGACATATAGCACAATGAAGAATGTTTGTGATTTTACCATTCAAGGACATTATCCTAAAGTCATGTTCTTCCCGTGCTTCCTCAGGTTTCAGCTTCCCATCTTTATTCTTAGGCAATCTAGGACAAGCTAGAATAATTTTCCAAAGTTGATAGTCTACTAATTTAACATAAATCACCATTATACCTTCCAATAGATGTAGTTATCTCCATTAAAGTAGGGTGGTCGATTAGTAGATTGTCCTTCAAGGAAACTAGACAGTGTGGTAGTTATGATCGATATACCTAGACAATTAAGTCACTAATAGGTAAAAACCCAGCTCTAATAGCAATTGAAACACCACTAGTGTATTACCAAGAGGGGGTGAAGTGGTTATTTTAACGAGTTATCTTGTTGTTTTATGCTTCTTGAAGGTTAAGAGCAACAAGATAATATTCAAATATTACTGCAAGTAAATGCAAAAGTTTAAAGATACCACACAAGGATTTATAGATAGTTCAGTAAGAATTGTGCCTACTTCCACCCCCAATGACTCATCTCCTTGGGATTCTTTCTCCACTCATTTGGAAAAGTCACTAGCTTTCAGGTACTAGTCAAATCGTTTACAATAAGCTTCAAACTAAGCTCAACCTTTAACTTTCGGGAACTAGTCAAACCATTTACAACAAGCTTCAAACCAAACTCAACCTCTAATTTTTAGGTGCTAGATCAATCGTTCACACGAAGCTCCAACTCGAGCTTCTGGGAGCTAGATCAACCATACAACAAGCTCCAAATCAAGTTCAACAACACAAGAGTTTATAAGATTACTCTTTTACAAGTACCTACCAGAAGGTGTTCGCACACACACGAAGAAGAATAGAATATTCAAGGTGAGTTTAGCCTTCTACTTCGTGGGGATAAAGATCTTTGAACGTTTGAGTCTAAAGGATGAAGATCCTTTAGATAGAGAGAGAATTATCAAAAGTTATTGTTGAAATCTCTTCCTTGAGTCTTATACATGTAGAGTCTTTAGGAGGACTCTCAAAATCAGTTTCCCACTCAGCAACGATCGCATTAAATTAAAAACACGCTCTCCAACGGTCACCAAATCTGAAATCCATACTCCCATATTTGAACAAGGTATTGGCCTTTTCTCTCAACATGTTGGCCTTTTCTCTGAATTTCGGTAAGCCTGTGTAATTTAGTGTCAATTCTTTTATCTGGATGTGTCACCACTTTATGGTCCTGACGCTTCTACCTTAGAGTGTTGTATCTTGCAAAGAAGTGTCATCTTCATGTCACATCAAGTATACATAGGCTCTGGAATAGTCACTCTTCAGATAGGTTTAGCTTTATAGTGTAAATTCTTATAAAGTTATAGTAGTTCTCATCTGTTAGACTTCTTCAATGTATAATTCCAACTTCGCATAATAGATAATAAGCTCAGAATTAAGGATATGATACTTCTGGAATATGATTTCATCCTTCAAGTTAAAAATATCCGAAAGTTAGTTTTAGCAACCTCCAAATGTGCTTAGAAATTTAGTGTGTGTGATATCATCAAAATTAATAAATGATTTTAGTTGAATCCTTGGGCTAACACTTTCTGTTGATGGTTTTGCTGCGTTAAAACATCCAACAATGCAACATCCTTGAATTTTATTTGATCCCATGTACCCCACTAATTCTTTCCATCGATGTTTTTGTTAGAAGCCGAAAAAAGGAGGAGGTTGACCAAATCCCTTGTAAAAGGAAAGGATCAAATCCTTTCCTTAAATCTCGGTAACCTCCCCCCATCTAGTACCTAATCCTTCTTTATAATGTTGTAAATCTCTCAAAGAAAGATAAAAGACAATTTGAACTCTATCTTTCCATTTTTTTTATCATGGTATCAGAGCCAACGATCATCGAATTCAGCCATTAGCTCATCACTTGCTGTCTAGAGATTGCAAATTCATCTTCCAAATGACAGACGACGATCCCACCAAAGCCCTCCAGGTACAATCTCCGGCGACTACGTCTGCGATGAGTCACACGTCGGAAGATTTATTAGCTCAACTCACTACACCACTCAAACAAATGACCCCATAGAAACTAGCCCAAATGTTGCCGTCAACCTGAAGCTAAATGACCACAATTATATCTTGAGGTCGAGATTGATACGGCTCACAATTGGAGCCAGAGGCAAGCTACATCATATGCCGATGTTCCCCCATCACCAGCCTTGGAAGATCCTACCTATTCAAGGTGGGAATAGACAGATCTGAGTGTGTTCTACTGGATCCTCCAGCCAATCGAACCCACCCTGGTCGATAATTTTGCCGAGTACTCGTCAGCCAAAGACCTATGGGATGGACTGGCGACAACGTATAGAGGCAGCCTAAACCCTAAATGGGACCTCCTAAACCCTCAGTCGAGGTCACCTACTTGACCGTTCGCCGGGAGGCTGCCTGTCTCACCATCCCCAACCCGATGAAAAGTGGCGGTGACACCACATCACAAGGGGGTCTAAAGTGTCACTCTCGGTCAAATCCAGGGAAACACTTTGCCAAATCATCACCCCGAGGTAAAGAAGTCGACAAATCAAAATTGTGATGCTTGGATTACAAGAAGGGAGGACACACCCTTGAGGGTTGTTTCGAGAAAATTGGGTACCCCGAATGGTGGCCTAATGTCAAGAAGAGAGGGATGGGAGGAGGTCCGATCGATGTTACGCTAAGCAACTCTACGACCACCGCTACCCGCGAAATTGATCGAACCTTAGGAGCGACTGGATTTGGATCGCTCACGACTGAAGCTGCGTAGCGAGACGGAGAAATGGAGATGAGAAGCACAGAATCACGAGGTAGTGGGTTTGACAGCAAACCCTTGCACTTTACATAATTTATCATTACGTCCCTACCACATGAATACTTTTGCAGATATGCCCCTGGTCCCTCGAAATGTTACGATACGCCTCTCCCAGTTTGAAAAAACAAAGATACAACCCTCAATTTCATTGAAATCACCAAAGACTCCCCAGAACTTCTCAAAAATTGGTCCAAAGCCCTTAGCTTCCAAAAATGACCGAACTAATCCCTACACTTCTAGAAAAATACCAAATTGCCCCTCAGTTTCACAAAATGATTGAACCAACCCCATCAGCACTAACCTAAAATATTTTTCTCCCAAATGTTTTAATGAAATCACCCCTGCAGCTTGTATAGTTCGGGAATTCGGGGAGGACTCTAGCCTGTGCTTGTTCGATTGTAGGGCTATCGACACTATGACAAATGATTCATCCGGTATCCGTGTTCTATCTACCCCTACAAAGTCTTACATTTAGACAGACAATGGGGGGTTGGCCCCAATTCGTGGCGCCGGATCGATTGAGCTATCCCCTACGCCCAAATTATCCAACTATTTATATGTCCCTTTGTTGTCTTGCAAACTATTGTCCATTAGTCATGTAACAAAGGAATTTAACTGTACGGTTCTCATGTGTCCAAATTTTTGCATCTTGCAGGATATTCAGTCGGGGACGATCATTGGGTGTGACACTGAGCGAGTGAGGCTCTACTATGTTAATGAGGTGGCCCGACAGGGGACCACGGTGCTGGCTCACGAGACAGTTGACAAGCAGGTTTGGTTGTGGCACAGACGCCTCGGTCATCCATCAACGGCTTATCTCAAAATCCTATTTCCCAAATTTTTTAAGCATTCTAATAAATTTTCATGTGACACATGAGTTAGTGCGAAAAGTCACATATAATCTTATCTTGTGTCCTATAGCTGTACTATGGCTTCTTTTTCTGTAGTAAATTCTGATGTGTGGGGTCTTGCCCCAAACTCTAGTCGTAGTGATTTTTTTTATTTTTTTATTTTCATAAATCCAGATCCTTCGGTCAGATAATGGGGGGAGTATGCCAATCACACAATGCAAAATTTTTTTCGGGATAAGGGCCTAGTACATCAGACTTCGTGCGCATATACTACCCAACAAAATGATGTTGCAGATAGAAAAAAAATAGATTCCTCTTAGAAATCACTAAGGCACTAATGGTTGAGTCACATGTCCCTACTTCATTTTGGCCAGAGGTTGTTGCTACTGCAGCTTATCTCGCCAACCGTTTGCCCACAAAAATCTTCACCTCAAGACCTCATTTCAAACACTGACCGAACAATTTCCTGTCCCATCCCACCTCTCTCTACACCCTCGGATGTTTGGGGTACTCCATGTTTGTTCACACTCCCAAAATTGACCTAACAAAATTCGAACCATGTGCCATTAAATGTATTTTTGTTGGGTATGGGGTGAATAAAAAGGGGTATTGATGTTTTGACCCCCTATCACATTTATACCACCATGGACTTTGACTTTCTTGAGACTGAATACTACTATGTTACTCAATCCACTGGTCAAGGGGAGAGTAACCCTATAAACGATTACTCATTGAGTTGGCTACAACTACCTTATATGACTTGTCAATAGCTATCCTTCGAGAACCGGTCAAAGGAACCAATGAGCTGCCATCGGGGCAGTTCCATGGTTGCCCCTGTTGATTTAGTTCACCCCCGACCACACGTCCATTCCTGTGATGTCATCACCCTTGTTTGATATCCCCAAGGTACATCCTCTTCACCTGGAGTTTAGCATTGATAGCCCATCTATTGTAGCTGACTATGATAGGGTACAAATGGAAATAGTAGGAGAATATAAGGCCCCACCTCGGAGCACTGGGGCATACCACCTAAATGGTATGAATCAGAGCATGAGCCACGAACATCGAAGTAACCTATGACCAACATGGTCAGGGGGAGTAGACCAGAAGAGACACATGCATTCATGAGAGCATTATACTCTGAAAAATTACCAAGAACAGTGTAGTAAGACTAGGGAAGTGAAAAGTAGCGTCAGGATATGAAGGCCAAAATGAGTGTTCTTGCACAAAATGGCACATGGGACAAGTGTGAGTTACCAGTCGAAAAGCATACAGTTGGTTGCAGAAAGGTGTTCACAATGAAGCACGAGGCAAATGGAACCATTGAACACTATAAAGCTCGCTTGGTTGCAAAAAGGTACACGCAGACATACGGAATTGACAATTTCGAGACTTTTTCCCTGTGATGAAGATAGACACTATTCGAGTATTATTCTCCATGGTGGCAAATCTAGATTGGCCACTTCACTAATTTGATGTGAAGAACGCATTTCTTCACGCGGACCAAAAGGAAGAAGTATATATGGATGCACCACCAGGGTTCTCAGATGGGTTCAAGAGCAATGAGGTGTGTATACTAAAGAAGGTTTTGTATGGCCCAAAACAATCACCCTTAGCTTAGTTTGGACGATTCACTGTAGCCATGAAGAAATATGGGTACATGCAAAGTAATTCTGACCATACTCTGTTTCTGAAGAGAAAATGAGAGTTAATCACATGTCTGATTATTTATGTGGATGACACGGTGATCATTGGGAGCGACACTGCCGAAATTTCAGAATTACGAAAAATCTTGTTCAGTGAATTTGAAATGAAAAATCTATGAGAAGTGAAGTGTTTCTTGGGGATAGAGGTCCTGAGGTCAAAACAAGGAATTTCGTTCTCACAACGAAAATATGTCCTTGATCTTCTAGCAGAAACTGGACTCATGAATTGCAAGCCTGCCAGACACCTGCTATTCAAAATAAAATACTACAACTTGTAGGAGTAGTGTCGGCAGATCAAAGAAGATACCAACATCTCATAGGTAAATTGATATACCTGACGCACACTAGACCTGACATAGCCTATGCTATAGGGGTGATTAGCCAGTTTCTGCACAGACCCCAAGAAGAACACATAGAAGTGGCCTTAAGAATTGTACGCTAGTTAAAAGGATCACCTGAACGAGGAATTACTTTAAAAAATAATGGCCACTTGGATATTCAGGGATATAATGACGCAGACTAGGCAGTGAATCCGGTAGATAAAAGGTCAATTGTAGGATACTTCATGATCGTAGGAGGGAACCTCGTGACTTGGAAAAGCAAAAAAGTAGAAGAAGGCTGTGTCTCTATCTAGTGCCGAAGCCGAGTTTCGAGGAGTGGCACGAGGCTTGACAGAGATCCTATGGTTGAGGAAATTATTGGCTGAACTCGGTCATCCTATCCATAGTAATTTCCAGCTAAAATGTGATAACAAAGCAACTATTAGAATATCTGAGAACCTAGTACAACACGACCGAACCAAGCAGTTGAGGTAGATCGACATTTTATCTAAGAGAAGCTTGAAGAGAAAATTGTTAGTCTACCATTTGTTTGGTCTGAAGATCAGTTGGTAAACATCCTTGTTAATTGGAGAATCAAACATTGATATTGATAATGAATTCTTGCTTTCTTTCTTTTATGTTTACAGCATGTTCTTATTGGACAAAGTTTTCTCTTTTGGATGGGGATCGTGTGAGAGTCAATAAGGTAACGATACCTGATTAATCGGGATCCTTCCTTTCACAAAGATATCACACGATCCCCTCTACCTCACCTATCTAACACTCCTCGTCAAGTTAGATTGGAAGATTTTCAATTCCCAACTTGCATTATGTACTAGAAAATATGGGACTTGGGACTTTTTTTTTATTAATATATCTGCAAGTTGATCTTTCAAGCGAACAAAGGGTAGGCTAATGATCTTCTCTTCTAACTTGTCTTTTATGAAGTGGCGATCAATCTCAATATGCTTGGTTCAGTCATACTGAACCAAATTTTCTGAAATGCTGATAGCTGCCATGTTATCACATTTCAAAGGACATAAGTCCTTGGCTAGAAGCCCAACATCTGTCATCAGTTTACTTAGCCATAATATCTGTCAATTCCTTTAGCAATTCATTTGAACTCTGCTTCAGCCCTCGAGAGGGCAACTACTTTCTGTTTCTTGCTTCTCCATGTTACAAGATTTCCACCTACCAAGGTAAAATATCCTGCTGTCGATTTCCTGTCTATAGGGTTACCTGCCCAGCAGTGTTAGTACATCCTTCAATTCTTAAGAGGTCATATTTTTTTGAATTGAATTCCCTTTTCTGGTGATCCCTTGAGATACCATAATATTCTGATAGCTGCTTCCATATGATCTACTTGTGGTCTGTGCATGAGCTGACTTACCACACCTACAGTATATGCGATATCAGGTCTGGTATGTGCAAGATAGATAAGCTTTCCAACCAAGTGCTGATATCGACTTTGATAAGCCAAAGTCATTCCTTCTGTAACTTGTAATTTCTGATTTAGGACGGCTAGTGTCTCTGCTGGCTTACAATCAATGAGGCTAGTTTCTGCTAGAAGATCAATGATATTTCTTCTGAGAGATAAAGATTCCATGAGTTGACCGAGAGACTTCAATTCCCAAGAAATACTTTAATTGTCCCAAATCCTTCATTTCAAATTCTCTGCAGAGGCTTTTACAGAGCTCATTGATCTATGTTGCATCACTGCCTATAATAAGCATATCATCAGCATAGATTATTAGACATGTAACCAACTCACCTCTTCTTTTTATAAACAACGTGTGATCTAAGTTTCCCTGTCGGTATCCATTTTTCTTCATCGCAGTGGTGAAACGTCCAAACCAAGTCCTTGGTGACTGCTTTAGCCCATATAGTCATTTTTCAATCGACATACTTGATTTTTATTGAATTTATTAGAGAAGCCTAGAGGGGGATCCATGTATACTTCTTCCTACAGATTTCCATGTAAAAAGACATTCTTCACATCAAACTGGTGGAGAGACCAGTCTAGGTTTGTTGCGACTGATAGTAGTACTCAAACCGTATCCAATTTTGCTATAGGTTAGAATGTTTTTGAAAAATCGATCCCATAGGTTTAAGTATATCCTTTTTCTACCAATCGTGCTTTGTACCGTTCGTCATGCCATCAAACTTGTGCTTTATGGTAAATATCCATCGACAACCAACTGCTCGCTTTCTAGGGGGTAGATCACATTTCTCCCAAGTGACATTCTTCATTAGTGCCTCCATCTCAGTTTTCATTGTTTGGTTCCATTCTGCCTGGTTCTGTGCTTCATGGACTATTTTGGGCAGACATACTAAATATAAGGCAAGCTGCATATGCTCGTGACATAGTATCTGAACTTCTCCCCATTGACCAGGTTGACCATAGGATACCTGGACTGCTGTGATTCATGCTTAGGTTCATATTGTCGTGGTGGGATTCCCCTAGTGCTTCTGTGAGGTAGTGTGTACCTTTGAGTCCGTGAATTGGGCTCAACAATGTCCCTATCATGGTCAGTGGAAGAAATAATCATGGGACTTAAAGTATGTTCAGATGTACGTACCTCAGGATTATCAGGTAGAGGACAAGATCCTGGCGTAGAGCACTCGGCGATGGGGCACTGTACGAAAGTAGTTTGAGATGGATTGGGAGACCCTGTTGGTGGTGTATCTAGCACCGAATCACTGAATAACTAGTCAAGCGAGTCAGTCGAAGAAGTTGTATGATCATCATGTTCCCCCTGACCAAGAGTGTGGCTGGAATAATAATACTCTATCTCAAAAAAATCACAGTTCATAGTCGTATAGAGACGACGAGAGATAGGATCAAAGCATCGATATTCTTTCTTATTCACATCGTAGCCCACAAAGATACATTTCACGGCACAAGGGTCTAGTTTGGTGCGGTCAGTCTTATGGACGTGCACAAAGACTGAGCAACCAAAAACTCGAGGATGTATGGTGAGATTTGATGTTACAGAGATCAATTCAAATAAGGATTGAAGGGGTGTTTTCAAATTGAGGATTTTTGTCGGCAATTGATTTAAAAGATAACCCGCTGTGGCAATTGCCTCAGGCTAGTATGATTTGGGGACTTTGGAATCGATCATAAGGGCCCGTGTGACCTCTAACAATATTCAATTTTTCCTTTCAGTAACACAATTTTGTTGAGGTGTATGTGAGCACGTGGTTCGGTGTACTACATCGTGTTGACGAAGGAAATCTTGTAAATGTTGACCAACATATTCGCCTCCATTATTAGACCGTAGAACTTTAATTGTCACTTGGAGCTGAGTCTAAACCATAGTGAATAAAACAATGAATTTAGTGGGTACATCATATTTGTGTTTGATGAATTTGATCCACATCATCCTAGTACAACCATCAATAAATAACACAAAGTACTTAATACCAAATGAGCCAAAGTTTGGGGCTGGCCCCCATATATCAGAATGAATAATTTCAAATAGTCGGGCTGTCCGAGTATTATTCAAAGGGTAACTATGACGATGACTCTTGCCCAACACATATGTTTCGCAGCTAAGATTACCAAAAGCTTTAAAAAATGGAGGAAATAAAAGTTGGAGATGACCCGTAGATGGGTGTCTCAGACAACAATGCCATAACCAAGCTTATTGATCCATGGTGCCATGTGCCAACATGGTAGTCCCTGTGCTAACCCCTTCATCCACATAGTATAGTCCCCGCCGCTCATTGTCACACCCAATGATCTCGCCTGTCCTGATATCCCATAAAAGACAAAAGGTCGGATACATTAGTGCACAACAATTGAGTTCCTTGGATACATGACTAATGGATAGTAATTTGCAGGACAAGGAGGGCACAAATAAGCAATTTGATAATTTCATCTTAGGAGTAATCTCAATAGAGCCAGCTGCCTTGACAGGTGTGACGCCACCATTGGCAGTTTGAATACATGTCCTCCGAGGTTCTGAAAGAATACATATATCATTTTGGTCATTAGTCATTGTATCCGTGACCCCACAATCAAATATCCAAGGTTTACCAACTGCCCTGGATGGGGTATTACGAGCCATAAATGCTGAAGATAGAGTAAATTCAGCTATAAGCATGCTGTGGTCATTCTGCAATTGGCCAGAACCTGAGGGACTGACTGAGCAAATAATTGGCTAGGGTGAATCCGTAATTTCCCGATTATTGTTGGACCTCAACGCAATTTCCGAATCTACCATGGCATGACCTGTAAAATTAATAAGTCTATAGGGGCACGATCGTAATTTCAGGTCGAAGGGGCAGGGTTTCTTCTCCAACCCAATACCTGTAGATTGAGAAATTGTGGCGGATGCTTTTGCTTTGGTTACGGCGATAGCACCAAATCATGTCACATCGCTGCCACCGTTGCTAGCGTCGTCGTTGTTGCCGCTGAGCCTCCGCGTTTCCCTCATTTTTGGCTATGACCACCCTTCTCTGGATATTCAATGCGTTTGAAGCATACTTCACGATTATGTCTTGTTCTTTGACAATCTTTGCACCATAGTCAGAATTTATCCCCCTTCGCCGGATACAGATACCCAATGCGTTTGAAACAACCCTTGCGGTTGTGACCGAAATGCTGGCACACTTCGCACTAGAGGCGGGATTTGTTTGGAATTTCACCATTTCTGGGCGCAGTTGGACGGGAAATCTTAGGGATTTGTTCAGAGAGACCATGGGAGACTAGGCTGCTGCCAATGCCCGATGAAGTATCGTCGAAGCTTTCCCGTTGAGACTGAAAGACTCCACGGCGGGTTGCCTCTCGTCGGATGGCGGCGTAGGCCACCTCAATTGAGGGTAACGGGACAATCTTGAGCAGATCTCGGCGGGTGAGATCGTATTCATCGTTAACGGCGGAGAGAAACTAAAAAGTTTCATTTCTTCTCGTAATCGATGGAATGTAGCAACATCTTCGACTGATTCCATGGGATTCGGCTAGCGTCTCTCAACTTCACGCCAGATCCATTGGAGATTGCTGAATAGCTTCTCCAATGTGCCCGTCCCTTATTTCTATTGGTTCACCTTGACCGTGAGATCGTAAAGCTGGAGTGCATATCCTATGCTACCAAAGGTTGTGGCTAGTGCCGTCCATAACTCTCGAGCGGTGGGACATTCGGCGTATGCTGGTTCGAGTGAATCGAGTAGCCACTAGTAGACCATTAGATCATTCTGCTCCCATATGGAGTAATTAGCATTTTTCTTCGTTGGGGATGGGGGTCACCTGTTAGATGGCTCAGGCGGCCCCATCCTTTGATTGCAACAGGCATCAAACGGCCCCATAGGTGGTAGTTGTCATTGTTTAGTTTAACATTGATGAACATCGGAGTGTCTGAATGATTCAGTTGACTGAGCAGCGTGGAAAACTGCTCGGTGAGTGTTGTTGATGAAGCCTGAGTTGTCGAGGTATCTCCAACCTCCATGGAAGCCAGGCTTTGATTAACATCCTTGTCGGATGTGTTTGGCATTCGTGATGGTAAATGATGAGATGAAGTCGGATCAATGGATCGGCGACTGCTCTGATACCATGTTAATTGGAGAATCAAACATTGATATTGATCATGAATTCCACAGATTTTACTCATGATTTTTCTGTCTAGATCTTGTAACTTTGTCTCTTGTACAACCATCAGTTCTATTGTGTTCTTCTTTATTAGGTTTATGAGCAGTTATTTTTTAGTGCTACTGCCTAGCCCTCTAATATTCCAACTTGCTATCTTCATGGAAGACATTGTGGGACCTCTGTGGACTGTGATATGCATTTCTGAATGAATTGTCTAATGTGGCTTAGGTTGGTTTGCCTCACTATCTCTGATATTCATTAGTATCAGATTCTGAAAGGACTCTACCTCACAGTCTTTGAAGTCCACACCTACTTTCTGACCATAAATCCAAGTGTCGAAAGCATCCTTCTCTATTTCTTCCCAGGCTGGCCAACTCTGTTGATGTAGCTATTTTTCAATATGCTTGAGCATTTTATAGGATCAGTAACTTTTTCATCCCGTTCATATGGATTTGATACATATGCAGGTTGTGAAGGAGATTAGATAATTGGATCCGCTTTCTCTTGGATCCTATCTTGTGTTAATTCTTTCTCTACTTGGACTGGTTGTTGAGGAGTTTTCTAATTTACACAGTGTCTTGCTCTAATATGGTGGGTTCTTCCACTTGTAGTATATCAAAACTATTTTTATTTGTAGTGTTATGTTCTGCCTGTACAGCCTTTCCTATGTTGAGACTAAGAGCATCTGTTATTGACGATATCTCATCTGTATGACTAGTACTTGCTGTTTTGATTCTTTGTAGAAAAGTGAACTACTCTATTTCCAGAATTTTATTTTTTCTGAATTTTTGTTGCTGCAATGACCGATCCTTTTCTGTATTTATTGTAGTCCAGTATGCCATTTGGTACACATCCCGCACAAAAGATTTCCTCTGTAGCTTCAATCACATAAACCAGACCCCCAACTTGGATTTTAGTGTGGAAATTGATGTAATATTGAATGGTTGTTTCTATGTTTATACACACTGATCCCATATTTCTTCTATGTTGTTGTTGGCTTCACCTGATGTTCGGTCTTCTTTTGTTTTGCCCGAGGATCTGTTGCTGTTTGTTTTCCCACTGCGCTGCGGGTGTCATACTTACCATCCTATCATTTCCTATCCAAATTCCTTGGTCAACAGTCTTAGCAAAACTTACAAAACCAAATCTTAGTCCTTGGGTAAAATATAGTTAGTCCTTGGGTAAAATATAGTTTGTTTGATGTTTCATTTCATCCCTGCTTTCTTCTCAACTTCCCTCCGGCATCCCTGCAATGCAAGTGTGAAGAAAAATGTGTCACCCCCAACCTTTGAAACTAAAAATAATTGAAAAAATATTTATTTCTCTCTGCATGTTTTTGTAGTTTCTTTTCTCCTGTGATCCTCCAGTCCAGCTTTTCTCGCTTCACCTCTCACATCTCCCAATATCTCTCCCAGTATCCATTGATTTCAATCCCTCATCTATTTGCCACACAAGAGACAAAGATTACAATCCAAAGTGGTGACTCGATCGTGCTTCGATTGGCGGTTTTCCTTCTTCTGGAGAATGGCGCCACGTCTCTTCAGCTACTTCCGCCACGGCGAATCCGGATACAAGCAAGAACAGATCGGGACAAGCCGGTGGTGGTGGAGCTATTCCCGTCGAAGGGATGCGCGGCATCGGCGGCCGGGGAGCTCCTCTGCTCGCGGCTAGGAAGAGGCGATTTCAACCTCGACGTGCTGATGGTGCTGGTGTCATACCACATCGATTACTGGGATTACTTGGGGTGGAAGGATCCTTTCGGGACGGTGCGGCAAAAGGCGTATGTCGAATCCCTAAATCTGGATTTGATTTCCACGCCGCAGATTGTGGTGCAGGGGAAGGATCTGTAGAATTTTTCTTGACACCACACACATTGGATGATATTGTCCGCTTTGGGTTAAAGCTCTCACGGGTTTGTTCTTGGGTTTTTTTATCCCCAAAAGGCTTCATCCAAGTAATGTGTTTGTCATTCTATATAACCCTTTCTACATTGGGTTTCTTAAACCGTGTGGGATACTTTAACACTCCCCCTCAAGTCCAACTGGGAATACCTTGTTGAGACTTGACAACACAACCCACCTAGGGGGCCCTACCTCTGGGGCGTGCACCTCTCTGGGGCACAACCCACCTCCGGGGCGTGCACCTCTATGGGGAACAACACACTACGGGGGGCCACACCGGTAAACCTCGCTGTGATACAATGTAGAAGGAAATCGGTTAAACAAATGGTTTGTCTCGCTGGGAAAAACGTGATTCAACGAACTGGAAGAACGCACTTTGATTCAGTTCTTTCACTGATTCCACCAATAAGAGCAGAGGAATAGTAATTGCGTAGCTGACATGTGAATCAATTTCTCATTTTCTCGCTTTAGGTTTTACAAGTCCCAATTTGTCCTTTTATACTATCTATTTAGCGCGCAAACACTGGCCAGAGTAAGCAACAAAAATAAACAGAACTAAGTGTTACAACATTTTTATAAGTATTCATGGGGGATTGTACGACTGTGATTTAATATCATTCCTTCGATCGCGCGACTTTCCTTGACACTGGCAAGATGAGGCACTCTGTTCTGCATTGCTCTGTTAGGTCCTCTGCTGCTGTTCTTGTGCATCCAGTGAATTGATCAATTCGAACTCCGTTGCAGATGATGAAGCAATCAGTGATTGCTTCAACACTGTAGAAGGAAATCGGTTAAACAAACAATTTGTCTCGCTGGACAAAACGTGATTCAACGAACTGGAAGAACGCACTGTGATTCAGTTCTTTCACTGATTCCACCAATAAGAGCAGAGGAATAGTAATTGTGCAGCTGATATGTGAATCAATTTCTTATTTTCTCACCTTAGGTTTTACAAGTCCCAATTGGTCCTTTTATACTATCTATTTGGCGCGCAAAAACTAGCCAGAGTAAGCAGCAAAAATAAATAGAACTAAGCGTTACAACATTTTTATAAGTATTCATGGGGGATCGTACGACTGCGATTTAATATCCTTCCTTCGATCGTGTGACTCTCCTTGAAATTGGTGAGATGAGGTACTCTGTTCTGCATTGCTCTGTTTGGTCCTCTACTACTGTTCTTGTGCATCCATTGAATTGAGCACTTTGAACTCTGTTGCAGATGATGAAGCAATTAGTGATTGCTTCAACACCCCCACCCCCCTCAAAAGGAGCGTTCCACAAGCTCATCTTGGAGAGCAAGTGAACAAAGGAATTCGCAGACAAGCTCTTTGTTAGCAAATTAGCCACCTGCTGCGAAGAGGAGACATGGACAGGAAGTATAACATCAGCTTTATATTGATCACGAACGACGTGGCAATCGATCTCAATATGCTTAGTCCGTTCGTGGAATACAGGGTTTGCTGTAATGGCAATTGCTGCCCTACTGTCACAGAATAAGTGGACTGGAAGGGGTGGTAGCAGCTGACAATCTTGGAGGATAAAAAGGATCCACTGCAGTTTTCGAACCGTGGCAGCCATGGCACGACATTCAGTTTCGGTAGAAGAGCTAGAGATGGTGGCCTGCTTCTTGGTTTTCCAAGAAATGAGGTTATCTTCGAGAAAGAGGCAATAACCTATAAGGGAGTGCCGTGTTGTCTTGCATGATCCCCAATCCACATCACAGAAAGCACGTGGTACTAAACTGCTATGCATAGAGTAGAATAAACCCACAGTGGGATGTCCTGAGAGGTACCGCAGTAGGTGAGTTGCAGCAGCCCAATGTGAGTCATGGGGAGACTGCACGAATTGGCTTAATTGTTGAATGACAAAAGTGACATCCGGCCGTGTATAGTTTAAATAAAGTAGTCTACCAACGAGTCTCCTGAATTCAGCTCGATTGTGATATAGAGGAGAGGGATCATCCCCTAAGGCAGCAAAATTTATACCTGGAGGAAACGGGGTATGAGCAGGAAGGCAGTCTACATAACTAGTGTCAAATAATAACTCATTCAGGTATTTCTGTTGACATATGTACAGGCCATTAGCTGACCTTGCAATCTCCATTCCTAGGAAATAAGTTTCTTCTCCAAGGTCTCTGACTGTGAAGGCCTGATGCAGATAGGTCTTAACCTCTTGCAGCTGCAGCAGACTTGTACCTGTGAGTAAAATATCATCTACATACACAATTAAGAAGAGCTGGAAATCATTATGATGGAGAACAAACAGGCAGGGGTCATGATATAACTGCGAGAATCCATAATTCTGTAAGGCTGAAGTGAACTGGAGGTTCCACTGCCGTGAGGACTGCTTGAGTCCATAGAGAGACTTTTTTAATAGACAAACTTCCCCTTTCTTAGCTGTCAAGTAGCCTTGTGGAGGATACATGAAAACTTCCTCATCAAGTGAGCCGTGCAGGAAAGCGTTATTGACATCTAACTGGTGGATAGGCCCGTTCTTAGAGGCTGCAATAGCCATCAGCATCCGCACGATCACTACTTTAGCCATAGGAATGAAAATTTCAGTGAAATCTTCGCCCCCTACCTGGTTGTACCCCTTGGCCACAAGTCGGGCTTTATATCTTTCCACATAACCATCCGTGTTGCATTTGATCTTATAGATCCACTTGCAGCCGATAGCCTTTTTTACTTGTGGCAGCATGGTTAACTCCCATGTTTTATTATGTTCTGGCCCCTGCAATTCAGCTGTCATTGCATCCATCCAATGATGATGTTGTCTTTCCTGGTTGAAATTCTTGGGCTCACTGAACATTGACAAGTTAGCCAAGAAAACACAATGTGCATTGGTAAAAAACAGTTCCTGTCTGTGGGTAGCTAGGAAGAAATGGGAGATGTGCAGTGAAATGATGTGTCAAAATCCTTGGGGAGCACTGAAGGGCGCATGTCTCTTTGATCCTGACGCAGGGGAGGAAGTGGTGAGCTAGGTGCTAGAGAGTTAGTGTCAGGTACAGGATGGATAACTGGAATCTGATGAGGAGACTCAAGGGTGCTGGAATCAGGAGGAATGTGATCAATGGAAGTATTATCAGACAGTGTTTCATAAGGGTGTAAAACTGATGAAGGTGTATTGGTAATGTTCAGTTATGTTAGTAGGGCTGTGACTGAGGAGGGTGAGTGAAAGATAGATTCCTGAAAGGTTACATCACGAGAGATAAGGATCCTTTGCAACTCAGGGACATATACTTTGTAGCCCTTTTGTACGCAGGGTAGCCTACAAAATAACCCCTCAAGGCACGCGGTGCAAACTTGTCTTTGTATTGAGATTTGTTCATAGCATGACAGACACAGTCGAAGACTTTTAGAAATGACAGATCAGGTGCGTGACCACAGGGCACTTCATAGGGTGATTGCCAATCTAATACTCTACTAGGCCACCTGTTCAAGAGGAAGGTTGGTGTAAGGATTGACTCCACCAAAACTGTTTAGGAAGACTAGATTGAAAGGGCAGAGCTCTTGTTATTTCTAGAAGTGTCCTGTGTTTGCGCTCCACAGCCCCATTTTCTTGTGGAGTGTATGGACAACTACGCTGATGGTGAACGCCTAGGCTGGTGAAGAGTTTTTGACAGTGTTCATTCATGAATTCAAAGCCGTTGTCCGTTCTGATTGTCTTAGCAGTCTGACCAAACTGGTTTTTGATCAATGTGAGGAATGAAGATAAGAGCTGAGGAACCTGATCTTTGGAGTGGAATAATAAAGACCATGTGCACTTGCTTTTGTCATCTAGGATGGTAAGAAAGTAATGACATTTAGTGAGTGATGCAACTTTATACGGACCCCATACATCAGCATGAAGCAAGTCAAAGTATTCTTTTGATCTACTGGAGCTTGCTACATAAGGCAGGCACGCCTGTTTAGACAGAGGGCAAATAGAGCAATTGAAATCATTCGCTGATTTTGGAGTATGAGTGATCCATTGCTTAAGATGATTCAATACATCATAGGAAGGGTGACCAAGTCTATTATGCATCAAAACAGGTCTAATTACATTGGAAACACTGATATGAGATTGTTGTTCCAAAGGAACTTTACAAATTACAGATGATGAGAAGGACTTGTTGAGTAGAATTGACTGCACTTGTTGTATAAGTGCTGGATCAAAAGAGATGCCACGCGAAATGTATAGCTCATGGACCACAATACCTACAGCCAGGATCCTGTTAGATTTAGGTTCCTGAAATCGACAGAAATGCGGTAAGAAAATGCATGTGATGGCAGATTGAACCAGGAGTTTTTTGACCGACAGAAGGTTATTTTTGAAGCTAGGGACATGGAGACATGACTTCAGCAGGAGAAATTCAGAGAGCTTAACATCACAATGGTCTTATTGATCCGTCAGGTAAGTGCACTTGTGTGAAAGTTTTGTAGGATTTGGGGTTGAGAACTATTTTTATGTCAATGCACATGTGATTAGTGGCTCCCGTGTCAATAATCTAGTCATCTTTCAACAAGGTAGGACACGTTTCTGAATTTAAAACTGAGAAAGCAGAGGTACCTGAGAAATCATCAAAATGGGCCATGCGAACAAACATTTTTCTGGTTGTGTTCTACTGTCTTGCCGTTTGTGAGTCTGGATAAGTCACGTTGTATTTGCTCGATGACTTCATACAAGTGCCCTACATCATCATTCCTGCTTTCTAGTGGAGAGGCACCCCAAGAATCAGCAGTCAGATCATTAACCTGATGTGCCAAGTTATGTTGTTTACCTTTTTGTTTTGGGTAGCATTTCAATTGATAACAACTCTCCATCAGATGCCTCTTTTTTCCACAGTGGCTACATTCAGGCCTTCCCTTCAGTTTGTAACAGGTATCTATTGTATGTCCAATTCTATCGCAATGATCACATTCATGTCTTTCATTCTTCCCTCTGTTCCAGGTCCCAGATTTGGACATCAGTACCACGTTTATCTCTTCTATCCCAGCACCCATATTGATGCTTACCTGTTATGTTTTTCAGCGGTTGCAATCATATTGTATACCTTGTCAATTCGTGGCAACATATCAAGATTTATGATCTGACTTCAAAATCCCGGTCATAGACATCATTGAGCCCCATAAAAAAAACTCCATCAATCGATCTTCGTTTTCCCGCTGCTTTAGTAACTGTCCAGCTTCATCATCTAAAAATGGTAATGGTTGCAGATGGTCGTACTGGTCCCATACTTGCTTCAGCTTACCAAAGTGTTCTCCAACGGTGGCTGAACCTTGGTGTAGCAACACAACTGTCCTCTTTAATTCAAACAACAGTGGGAAGCTCGTCGTGCCGAATCTTTCCTCTAAGTCCTTCCAAAGTTGACGAGAGCCGTTCACAAACATAAACTGTCGCATTAGATCAGGAATCATAGATCCTTTTAGCCAGGAGCATACGAGGCTGTTTGCCCTCTTCCACTTCAAGTATAGTTTACTGTCTTCTTTTTGGCTTTTCAAGAGTTCCGTCGATCAACCCAATTTTGAGCTTTGCTTCGAGTGCGGACTCAATAGCTCGCCTCCATATGAGGTAGTTCGTCTCATTCAGGAGGATTCCCACGATCTGAGTTCCCGGGCTATCAGACCCGTGAACTTGGAGTTGCTCTTCGAGAAAAGGGTTTCCAGCCATGTTACCTCTTAAAGCTCTGATACCATGTAGAATTTTTCTTGACACCACACACAATGGATGATATTGTCCGTTTTGGGCCGGAGCCCTTACGGGTTTATTATTGGGATTTTTTTATCCCAAAAAGCCTCATCCAAGTAATGTGTGTCGTTCTATATAATCCTTTCTACATTGGGTTTCTTAAACCGTGTGGGATACTTCAACATGATTAGTGTATGGGGAATGAGGAGGAGGCTATGCTATCATGCATATTAGGCGCACAGAGAGTCCCCACACCTTCATTCCATGTGAATTTCCAATTCTGAACTCGGATTTGGTAATTTTCCCGATGAGAAGAAACTGACATTGTACTTCTGTTGCTCGTGTTCTGCAGGCGTCGTTCTAGAAGCTCTCGCCGGAGACATTACAGGTATCATTCATCGAAGCTCTGAGGACAAAAGTTGATCATGAAAGCGTCAACATCATGGTTGCTCTTTACGAAAGCAGCCTGGTCACGGACTGCCCCACCGGCGCCAACAAAGACCATGTGTTGGCTAGCGACTATGTTGTTCGCCGCCTTGAGAAGCTCTGCTCCATCAAGGACACGTCGGCTAAGAAAACCCTCTCAGGGGTTGTCAGCTTCTCTCTGTGGGAGGGATTCAATGCAGCGAAATGTGGGATGACTCTTTGTGGAGAACTCTTCTCACCGGTCAGAACTATCAGTTGCCGGAAAATCTGTGAGTGTTTGTTGGGGTGCCATTACTGTTCATTGCGTGTGCTTCATGGGCTTCTTGTATTATTCGTCTGTTCAAGTTGTAGTAAAGCTTTCTCCAGGTGCTTTATGTACAGGAGGTTGGTAGAATTCTTTTGGTTTATCTATTTGATCACTTCTTTGAGATTCTCCATTTTCTAACACACTTCACACTCAAACATCGTTACAACCATTAGGTTAGGCCAACGGGACATTGGTGGTACCGTTTTTTTTTTTGGGATAATAAATTTTTTTAAATAAAAAAGGACAATTGGACTGCACAATACATAAGAAATCATTCCATTCTTTCCCCGTTTACAGTAGGCAAAAGGGGAAAAACTACAACTACACCCTCATAAATATGAAATTCTTGATATTTGGGCTGATACTCATTGTTTCCCAGTAAAGTATTGAACCGAAGGTACCAGTGTCTTTAGTTCAGTCATTTCTTAATGCAAAGCAACGCACGCAAGTAATTTCAGTAGGTTCATTGTTGGAAAGAAAGAGCAGAATTATCAATCCCTTAATTTCTTGGAATACAGTCTACATATACCTTTGATCTATTTTGTCCCACTAGTTTCTCCTGGTGTGCATTCAATGTTTGCTACATAACACTGTGTACAAATTACCAAAAAAAAAAACATTATCGATGTGCAAAAAAGGAAAGTTTACGGGTTAAAACTTTACCTCATCAGCCATGTTTTGAGATAGAATCAACTTACAACTCCTCTGCATCTACGGAAGAAACTGCATACAGATGAATATCGTCACAGGCTTTCTCCCATCTTCTAATTTTGAACGTGTGCCTACACTCTTTAAGCTGAATCTACTGTTTCAACCAGCTGCCGCGCAAGATATTTCTCCCTTCTTTCCTTCTGAAAAATAGAAGGTTGTGAAAAGACAGTGTGCAATCGTAACTATTTGGTTTCAAGAAAGATGTATACAAGCATACCCATTCATCTATAATGAGCCCTTCTGCAACCACACGGGGGCCTGTATCTGCTGGAGTCTTTTGTCGAG
>JAOWBN010144673.1:0-18802 GCA_028565015.1 Pinguicula moranensis
CAATTAGATATAGACTTGTTATATTTTTTGATGGTAGGGGATCAGGTATTAATTGTCCTAGGATTGGCACCAACAGAGAAGCCTACATATTCCAGAAGAAAAAAAACTGTCTTGCAACCTAAATAGTATGCCATTTCCTACAGATTTATGTGAGGAATGTGACCCCAATCAGGTTGCTCTTCTCATAATTAACTTTCAAGCTCGAGACTAATTCAAAATTCTGGAGAATGGCTTTCACCAATGTGACAGAGGTCCATGAAGCTTCACTGAAGATGAGGGTATCATCCGCAAATTGAAGGTGTGTTAGAGAGATACCCTCATGATTGATGGCCCTGCTGATCATACTTAATAGACTTTATGCAACTATAAAGAACAGGAGAGGAGAGATAGGGTCTCAATGTCTTAGACATCTCTCAGATAGAAATTCAGATGATGGGTTCTCATTGATGAGGATAGAAGAGGAGGCAGAGGCAAAAAGTGTTGATCCAGCTGATCCAAATGAGTGTAAACCTCATAAGAGCCATGACATCATGCAAATAATCCCAGCTCACTGTATCAAAAGTTTTTTTCAAAATCTACTTTAAAAATTAGTCTATTAGCCAATACTTTGGAGACAATTTTATGGATGGCGCAAATAAGTGTAATATGCCTAAAGTCATTGAAAGATTGAGGAGAGACTTTCTTGGGGAGGAATTAAATGTGTGTTGCATTGCAGCCTTTTACCAATTTACTATTTCTGTAGAATTCCCTGAAAATCTGGCCAATGTCCTCAATCATCAGGTGAGAGCTTTTTTTGATGAATCTTTAGTTTAGTACAATCGTCCCTGGGCTCTTATCACTTTCACACTTAGCTATGGCCTGCAGGATCTCATGATCAGAGAATGGAGAGAGCAGAATTCTCTATTCCTGATGATTTAAAGTTTGAAAACTCATATTAGATATCTTAGGTATGGACCAGCTGACCTGTGAGTACCTCTCTTTAAAGTGCTTCATGAAACTTAGCTTGACAAGATCCAAATCTTCAATCCAGACATCATTATCCCAGATACCATTGATGGAATTTCTTCTTCTACTCTGTTTGATGCAATGATAGAAGTATGCAGAGTTTGTGTGCTTAGTTCAGCCAAGTGACTCATGATTTTTTATACATTATACTTTCAAGTTTAGAGGTGAGGGTAGTGAGAACCTCTCTAACAGAATTTACTTCAAATTCAGCATCATTTCCTAGCAGGATGGCAGTATGTTCTACTTCCAGTTCATAGCAGCCAACTTGGAGAGAATTTCCTTCTGCTGTTTTTCCATATTTCTTTGTGCAAAGAGGTTTCATTCCTTAATGCTAGCTTTGAGAGGTTGAAAGCTAGCAAAGTCATGGATAACTGTCTCATTCCAGGTTTTTTCAATCATCTGCACATAGGATTCATCTTGAAGCTAGTTGTCCAAAACCTTAAGAGGTTTTGGCCCTCAGTTCTGCACTTTAGAACATAAATTGATTGGACAATGATCCGAGTCATCCCTCCTAAGACCAGACTGAATCTAGTTCAGCCTATTTCTAAGCCACATGTCATTACAAAAAAATCTATCAAGCCTACTCATGAGGGATTTTAAGTACCATGTAAAGAATCTCCTCTCCATCTTCAAATCTTTGAGGCCCTGATCTATAACAATTTCTTGATCACTCTGTCTTTGAGTGATTTTTTTTATTTCCTTGTGATCAAGAACAGCATTAAAGTCCACCATTAAACACCATTATTAAGACTGTTTCACCTGTAGAAGCTGTTTAATTTCCTGCCACTGGTGTTTTTTAGCTGCTAGGTCATTCGGTACATATATGTTCAACATGTTACAAATGATTGTATCTGCAGAATAGATACCTGAAACCCCCAGCACTCTCGAGGCAGACATAATTTATGTATACAAATTTATTTTTGTCCCATATGCAAGAAACCACCTGAAAAACCTGCAGAGCTCTGATACACTCGATCAAAATCCAAAGAATACCATATAAAAGTGCACAGCTTCTCTTCAATATGTTCCATGTTTGCCTATTGAATACTTAAGAAATCAGGTTTTTCATATTATATAAAAATTTTGAGTCTTTTCTTTCTCCCAAGGCTACAGGGGCCTCTTATATTATAGGCTAGAACTTTCATGCAAAAGTTCTTCCATCCACTTTCTTGCTACTACCTGGTATGGCAACTTTCTCAAAATTTCTTGTATGCTATTCATTTGTATAAGTTGTTGTTTTTCTGCGCTATGATTAGGGACATATGCTAAAACCAAAGCAGTACCCACCTCCATTATGGCCCTACTTCCGAGGAGACATACTCCATAGAGATTGAGTGATCCGCACAGTGACTAGCAGAAAACTTATGTGGCCAAGATAGACTTTATATCCACTCATTAAGAATGGCTTGATCCTTTCCTGCGTCCAGTCCACCTTCTTTTGAGTTTGACTCCTTGTATTAGGACCACCTGCCATAGTTAATTTCCAAGGATCTCTTCTTTAGAACAGGTGTGTTGGACCTTACTTGTTATTTGTAGAAGGGTTCAATGCAGGGAACTCAATCTCCATGGCCTCATTGGAAAAAACCCTGTCAACTTGTTGAAGGTTAAGCAGAGGTGATGCATTATCTATGAGTATAGAAGTACCTGTTTGATTGGATGGTGATTGTACAGGTGATGGAGCAGGGAGCTCTTTAGCAACCATATATGTGATAGAGTCCAGAGATGCAGGCAATTTATTTATCTCCATACACAGGGACATAACATCTTCCCTGTTATAACTACTTGTATCCATTACCAGTGGATCATCTACCATAGAAATCCTCGGTAGAGAAAGCTGAGACGGTGTCATGGTTTCTAAAGACCAACTATTCTTTTTCTTCTTGATAAAGGGCCACCAGTTAAGCTGAGCAGGATCCTAGTTTCTACATAGTGCATTAGTAGGTAGGGTTGGACTGGTGTTTGGGGTATTTAACAGACCATGAATCCGCTCAACATTAATAAGCACTGTAGCATGAACACCAAGCACTACTAGTTTTGTACTCTTTGAGTCAGTTGAAAGAAACTAGATGAGTCAAACACATGGATAATGCATTATTATCCATGTATTTCCACATATTTGATTCAGATATCCCTTTGTCAGATTCATAAATGTTCTGTGTCTTCATATAACCATCAAGATTCACCTGAAGCACCGATGGTATGGACTGACCCAATTTTAACCGCAAAAGAATTTGTACATCTTCCCGATGATAGTGAGACAAGGTACATTCCCCGAGTCTTACAATAGAACCCAAAGAAGCTCCAATTATGCTTAGGATATCCCTGGTCCAATACTTATGTGGTAGGCCAAACACTTTTACCCATCTAGTTGTGACCATGCAGTCTATGTCATCTGTCCATGGCTTCAGATCCATCAGCAAGTGTACTAGCCTGACCTTATCATTTGCCCTCAGGTTGTGTAGATCATGTTGCTAATCTTCCCATAAATGAACCCGAGATTCATCAAGTGGACTGACAATAATGGAGATAGCCAACTGCCTTTAGTTCCATTTGCAATCGCCTCCAGTAAAGACCATTTTGCAGAGAGCAAACAAAGCCATCTTACAGCCAAGACATAGAAGGCTTGGATAACAACATTGGTTCCTTCTTAGGGGGTTTCTTGACCCTTACAAAATCACCTCTTTCAGAAATGCTTTGCCTTTACTCATGGAGGCATCCTGACAAAAACAATTTTCATATTCAGAGGGGGGATTGCGGTAAGCGTGGACACAACCAGAGGAGGGATGACAAGGAGATTTGGTGCACTTCCAGGTTTTTTAAAACATGCTATGTTGGCTTTTAGCCTGAATGAACCGATCCATATGTTGTTTCACTTCAAGAGAGTAGCGTCCACATCCAATGATGTTTCTAAGAAAACAAAACCAAAAGGTAAGCCCTCCCGCGAGAGTTTTCATGCTATCTTCAGGGTATGTACCTTCTCTTGTTTGTTCAGGATGTTCCTCAAACGTGCAGGATCTGCATCCATGGGAATGTTTGTGATGAAATAGGTTTGTTTCGAGAGCTCGAGGTGGGTGGGTGGTGGTGGAACAACAAGTGGAACTCTCGATGCTTGCCATTGTGTTGGTTGTGGACCGAGACGATCAAAAACAAACTAAGAGCGCAAAGTCACGGCATAGCTCCCTTGATGCTGAGAAAGTAGAGTTTACTTAGCTATAATAGCCATATGATGCAGCCGTTTCAACTGCTGTGATGGAACTTGCAACGAGTTCATGATGGAAAAGGGAGAACAGGATTGGAACAGGGAAAGTGAGGACAAAGGGGAAGAGAGGAGGGGCTTTTGTTGCCTCCTCGAGTCTGTAAGGCATACCGAGGGAGAGAAGGTCCGTAGCTAAGCAACTATACTTAGCCAGCAAGCAGTGAAGACGAGAAAAGGAGATGGCGAGGAAGGGTTTACTATTCATGCAAATTGCACGTATGGAGAGTATTCGAGAAGCAACAATTTTTTTTATATATATCTTATATAGGTGAAGGGTTAAAGACTCAACAACGATTTGATCATAGATCCTAGGTTTGAATCATCACTTGATTCGTGGGTCTATTCATAAATTGTTGTTGTTTTGATAAGCCAAAATTCATTAAAGGAAAAATTACATAAATAGAGTTCCGACACGAGAGCAAAGAGCGCAGACCACTCTTGCAATTACCAGCAAACAAACAAACAATCAAACTATCTACAACCACATAATAAAATACATCAGTGATCTCTATAGTCCACTGCTAAGCAGGTCGCCCATATCTATTATTTTATTGCTTGCCAAGGATCGTAGCTGTCAACATATCATTGCCTGGTAGTACACAACTCACCTATGACTTGTAGATTACTAGCTGCAGGTGTCTTTACTGTGATCTTATCAATCCATCGTCATATCTATTATTTTGTTGCTTGTCAAGGGTTGTAGCTGTCATCTTATTGTCCTATGTACGGTACACAGCTCACTTGAGACTTTTAGATACAACTATTTGTTGGTAAATAGCTATTCCTACTTGCCTGATAGTTCCTGGAGATTGAGAGTCATGTAGATTTCCATGTGTGGTAGCCGAACTTTTGCTATGTCTAGTGTTTGTTGTCGGATATTGCTCGTAGACTCGGACTTCTGGTAGTACCTGTTCCTGAATACAACATTTTTTGTGATCTTTTGTGTTCTTTGAAACTCAGTTACCCAGTTACCTGACATTTCATATTGCCTGCAATCTTTTGCCATCTGATTTCTTTTCCTTTGTAAGGCCTCTTCTAATTATTTCCAGATCTGGTACCAATCGTCGTAATCATTTCCTTGGACATTCTATTACAACAGCTATTAACTTGCAAATCTGAGACACACGGGAATGCTAGATAGTAATGAACCACTATCATAGTATGATGATATGCATAATGTTAGTATCCCTTCACAGTCAGATGCCTACTTCAACGGTTTCCAACATAAATCAGCCCCCCAAGATAACGTAACACATTCAGAGGCCACGGTGAAGGACATGATGTTCAATTGGCCACAACTTGGATCTATTCATAAGTTGAGTAGGTTCCCAACAGTTTTAGTTATGTCTTCATATATCTTGGTATTCTCATAAGCATCGTTCCTTAACTAATTCAACTCATTCATTTGGAGCAGTCTCTTGTCACCTACAACCTTGATGCTGAAGTTTAATCTGAGCATAGCCCAATCAGCTTTTTGTTCAAGTTCCACTGGTAGGTGACATGCTTTTCCATATACTAAACGAGATGAGGACATGCCAATGGGGGTCTTGTAGGTAATTCTATATGACAAAGTGCATCATCTAACTTGGGTGCCTAATCATTTATGGATATCTTCACTATATTTTCGAAATCATCTTGATTTCCTTGTTTCTCGGCTTGACCATTAGTTTGTGGACAGTAAGCAAAGATAGTGCGGTGACAAACTCCATATTTTCTAAGCAAAGCTTCAAATGTTTGTTGCAGAAATGTGACCCCCCATAACTAACATGGTGTACCAAATATTGTTGCATAGAAACTTTAGTATGACTACTGCATCGTTTGTTGGGTTTCTATTGCTTCCATACATTTGGAAACATAATCCACGACAACCAAGATATATTTTTGGCAAACTGAGATTGGAAATGGCCCCATAATGTCAAGTCCTCATACACCAAAAAGTTCAACCTCAAGGATATTTTGAAGAGGCATCTCACTCCTTTTTAAAATCTTACCCATTCTTTAGCGTCTATCACAGGTGCTGACAAGAGATTGTGCATCTTTAAGCAAAGATGACCAATAGAAACTAATCTGAAGTACCTTTGTTGCAGTACAATTTTCCCCAAAGTGTCCTCCACATTCCAGAGTGTGGCTGTGGGTTAGTATGAGTACATATCATCTTCTAGAAAACAACTATGAATCACTTTATCTGAGTAGTATTAATACATCACAGGCTCATCCCATAGATATTATTTTACATGAGAAAAGAATCTCTTCTGTTCTTACCATGGTAGATCATGAAGGATAATCTTATATGCTACATGGTTAACAATATATGCAAACCATGATTCTTGCTTGCCTTGAACAACTAGTAGTCTCTCATCTGGAAAATAATCAATGATTGATAATTTACCCACTTCAGCATTGTTTTGGTTTTCCAACCTTGACAACTGATCAACTAGCACATTTTTCATATATCTTTTCGTCCTTTATTTCTACATCAAATTCTCGCAACAGCAAAATCCACCTCATCAGTCTTGGTTTGACATCTTTCTTCTTAATGACTAAGTGGTTAGTATAAACCACTACCCCACTTTCCCAAACATATGGTCTGAATTTATTGAATGCAAACACTACCTCTCGGAGTTCCTTTCCATTAGTGGCATAGTTTAATTTAGGGGCATTCAAAGTTATACTTGCATAATAAATGGTTTGAAACACCATTTCTTTTCTCTGCCCCAATACAACTCCTATTGCATGATCACTTACATCGCACATAATCTCAAAAAGCATTTCCAAGTCTGCTGTATCTATTATGGGAGCAATTGTCAACTTATTCTTTAAAATGTTGAAGGCTTCCATACAGTTATTCTCAAAATTAAAATAAGTATTTTTTTTTTCAGAAGCTTGCATAATCGCCTGGTGATGTGGGAAAAATCATTAACTAATCTTTTGTAGAAGCCTGCATGTACTAAAAAACTCCCTATACCTTTCACCACATTTGGCGGAGGTAGTTTGGATATCACTTCAATTTTTTGCCCTATCAGCTTTTATTTCCAAAATTGCTACTTCGTGTCCTAATACAATTCCCTAATGCACCACGAAATGACACTTTTCCCAATTGAGTACCAAGTTGGAGTACTCACATCTCACCAATACTAATTGCAAATTACATAGGCATCCTTCAAATGTTGATCCCACCAGAGAGAAGTCATACATGAAGACCTAAATTATGTGTTCCACCATATCAGAAAAATGGTTGTCATGCATCTATGAAAGGTAGTTGGGGCATTGCAGAGTCAAAATGGCATATGACAAAATACAAATGTTCCATAATGGCAAGTGAAAGTAGACTTCCCTCGATCTTCTGGTGCAATACATATTTGATTATACCCTGAGTAGCCACCAATACAACAATAATATTTGTGCCTTGCAAGCCTATCTAACATGTGATCAATAAAGAGTAATGGATAATGATCCTTTCTCGTGACTTTATTTAGTGCTCTATGGTACATGCAGATCCTCTATCCAGTTACTGTCCTCTTGGGAATGAGTTCATTGTGTTATTTTGCTTCAACTATCATTCCTCCCTTTTTGGGAACACATTATACTGAGCTGATCTAGCTACTATTTATGGGATACACTACCCCATCATCTAACCACTTTAGAATTTCCTTATTGATCACTTCCTTCATAATATGGTTTAAATGGTGTTGAGCAGCTGCCACTGGTTTGCTTTATTCTTCTAATAGTATTCTGTGCCTTTATGTCTCCCAAAGTCTATCCTATAGCACACTTATGATCCCTGAGCATGCGCAACAAGTTCTCCCTTCTTGTTGAGAATTATTGCTAGAAACAATCACAGGAACGGTATGATAATTGACCAAAAATGCATACTTCAGATGTGTGGGTAATGATTTTAGTTCCAGAGGGCGTGGTTGTTCAATAGAGCTTACTTGGGGATTAGGACTTCACCCAACTCTTTAAAATGAACATTGTTATAATTTCCATTAGCTTTGAACCAATTAGCATATTCTTGGACTCCTGGTTTCTCCAAGATGGTAGAGGCAGTAACCAAAAAATTCTCCAGGTCAATTCTTATATATCTATAGATCGTCGAAGGTAGTTGATCTATTGAATTTATGCTTAGACAATCTTCTTGGTGGTCTGGATATCTCAATGCTTGAAATAAATTGAACCCTCTTCCCCTTGAACTTTGATTACAAGCTCTCCCCTTTGAATATCAATCAGTGCACCTCCTGTAGCTAGAAACAACCTCCCTAAAAAATTGGTATGTCATGTTCTTTCTCCATGTCTAAAATAATAAAATCAGCTGGGAAAATAAACTTATCCGCTTTAACCAAGACATCTTCAATTATCCCTTGGGGGTACTTAATGGATCTACATGCCAAATGCATATAAATAGTTGTAGGCGGAGCTTCGCCCAATCCAAGCTTTTGAAAAATTGATAAAGGCAAGATATTAATGCTTGCACCTAAGTCACCTAATGCTCTTATAAATGTAGAATTTCCAAGGAATAGTAATACTCCCTGGATCCTTCAAATTCGGTGGCAGTTTCTTTAGGAGTATTGCAATGCATTCTTCAGCTAGAGCTACGATTTTATAGCCTTCAAACTTTCTTTTGTTGGACAAGATGCCCTTCATGAACTTCACATAACAAGGCATTTTCTTTAGCGATTCTATAAAAGAAATGTTAATATGTAGCTTCTTAAATACTTCAATAAACTTTTGAAATTGTTTGTCTAACTTTCCCTATTTTAATCTTTGAGGGAACGACATTGTGGGCTTTTGATGCTCCTTCTCCGAGGTTGTAAGTTCTTCCAAACTTTGTGGGGTTTCCTTCTTGACACATGGGGCATCCTTGGGGATGTTCTACACTTTCCTTCTACTTATCAGAATCATTGCTTATCATTGTTAATTGGGATTTATTTCTATATTACTTGGTAGTAGTGTTCCTTGAGGTTTTTTGCTAATTGCCCTACTTGAGCTTCCAAGTTTCTCATAGTCACTGTATGATCTTTGAAATTGGCTCGAATTTCTTGCGTGAAACCATGTGATGTTGTGGCTAGCTATGCCGTTAGATATTGACTATTTTTTGTAGCCAGAGCCAATTGATTTATTAGATCCTCTAATGATGGACGTTGCTTGTGACACTGCCACCTATTGATGAGCTGGAAAGCTCTTGGTCTTTGAGGGTTCATTGTATGTTGGTTATTACTCCATGAGAAATTTTGATGATCATTCTTCCTTGGGTTGAAATTTATGAGCTCAAAATTATTGGGATATGTTAACTGATTTGTTAAATAGTTGAATTGCTCCATTGAGACATTATCCATTGATTTCACTTCCTGACATTGTTCTTGGGAGGGTCCTACACATGCTTCACAAGATAATTGTTGCACCACCATCACTAGCCTCAAAGGCATTCCTTGATTCATGAATATTTCAAAACGAGTGCTCATGGCCTACATGGCAGCTATCAAAGTATTAACTTTGTCTATCTTATATCTCCCCCCTCCCTCTTTTATGACTGTCTCTTTCAATAGGCTATCTATAACAATTTTGGGACATTGCTTCCAACAATGTATATGCCTCATTGTAGGGTTTTTTCTTGAAGGTGCCATTACTTGCTGCATCTATCTCAATTCTTGTTGTGCTTTCTAATCCATTGTATAAGGCCTATAGCTGCCGCCAGTATGGCAAACCAAGATTTGGACAACTCCTCAAAAGGTCCTTAAATCTTTAGCATGTTTCGTACAAGGTTTCCATTTCTCTCTGTTTAAAGGATGTGATCTCACTCAAGATTCTTGCAGTCATCGATAGTGGAAAAACTTGTGACAAGAATTGCTTCCTCAACCCATCCAATGTATAAATGAAATTAGGAGGTAGTGATTGCAGCCACCTTTGGGCGTTGTCCCTAAGTAAAAATGGGATTAACCTGATCTTAATAGCATCCTGAGTAACATCGGAGTACTTGAGTGAGTCACATATTTTCACAAAGGCACTAATGTGTGAGTTGGGATCCTCTGTGGCTAACCCAACGTATGTACAGTGTTGCATGAGCAACTAAATTGTGTCTCTCTTAATCTCAAAGTTTTTTGTTTGTATTGTTGTTCTTCTTAAGGAAGGAACAACTTTCTCAGCACGAGGAAGTGTAAGTCTTCCATAGGGAGGTCATCCTCATTTGGCACCCTTGCCATTTCAGCATTTTAAACCTCTTGTTTGTGTTGCATTATTTCCTGCCATTGATCTCTTTTTTCGGGCTTGGAATGTCGGTTCAATTTTTGGATCCTTTTCACCAGAAGTTTTAGCCTCTAAAGGGTTCACGCACACCTGAAAGGTAGTTTCATTAAATTAAACATAAAGTTAAAATAGTGAAATAAAAATCCAATCTAGTTAAAAACTCGTGTGATATTGATATTACTAATTCGAACAATCCTTGACAATGGCGCCAAAAACTTATTGCATTTAAAATCTTGCAAGTGCACAAGTCGGACAAGTAATAAAATGATAAGAGGGGTATCGAACCATGAAGCTTGTAGTTAATAGGCATCAAAATTAATGGGTTTGGCACAATTTGGACAAACAAATTCATGAGTTTTTAACTAAGTTATACGTCTAAAACAAAGATGACCATAAACAAAGTGCTCGTAACCAAATAGCAGGATTTAGGAGCTCGTTTCTCTCCATACATGGATTCATTAACAGTACCATCCTCCCCATATTCTCCCTCTATAGATATACGGGAGCTCTTATTTGTCACTCACTCTTCTAGGCCGTATTTCTCCCTCCCGGGGAACACCGGCAGGTGCCTAGGGAGCTGGTTTATCTTCTATTTTCTCTTGTTTTCTTAGATCTCCTCTGTTCATCTTTGTTCTCTTTGCTCCCTGTTCCCTCTCCCTGCCTCTTTTCTCCACCCTACCACGACACCACTACTGTGCTTTGTGAGCTCAACATCAAGTACTCCATGACCCTAGCAAGTTGAGCAAACCATGGCTGACAACTGGACCATCCCCTCACAACGATTGAGGAGGATGAGGAGAAGCTATAATAAGGTATAGCATTTCGGAGTCAAGGCACACTGTGGGTGAGTATAACAAGTCTATACCCCTTTCCTCAATGGGTAGACCAAATATACCGACAGGTACATCATCTGTCTAGGTTCATTACTGGATGAGTATCCTATGCCAAAGTAGTAAACCAGAATATGAATATTGATAGGATACATGCTCCCCAACGGTCTGTGTCATTTATGAGGGGTAGCTATGTAAGAAAGGAGACATTCTTTATCACTAATTTTCCCTCTACCTGCCCTATGAAGCAGTTAGAGAAAATCTTGAAAAGAAGTGGATATCTACAAGCATGAAGAATGAGCAGTAAGAAAGGTCAACATGGTCGTCCCTTTGCATTTGTTGAATTTAGGCAAATTGAGGAGCTCCACTCTCTGGTATATCTCCTGAACAATAGCTGGATTGACACTTATAAACTCTGTGCAAATATAGCTAAGTACCGTCTTGTTGGAAGACTGACTAGTCATACAAAAATAAGAGAGAGCCAAAAAGGGATCTTGAAGCTGCCTTTACGGTTATCAAGTCCAAGACAAAACTTTTTTTTGTTGGATAAGTTAAATTCTATATATAGTATAATGTTTTTACAAAGTGAAAATAAGAAAGGTAAAAGCAAATATATACATGGTGGAGATAAGTATCTCGTAGGCTCTCCGTCTGTAGGGATCCAATTGTTGTTTGATTCCCTGATCGTGCACTGTATATTATGCCCTTTCATCGTACCCTCCTGTATAGCTAAGGGTGATATGGTTCATGGCAAGTCCAAGACCAATCTTAAGAAGAATATTGTATCATTTGGTAATCTTGTACAAGGTAAGTAATCTAAAACTACATCTGGTACGGCAAAACAACATGTGAATAACCCTCAGAAGAAGGAAAGGAAAATTTGGAAGACCAAGGTGGTGCAGCCTCGACAGGTTACTCCTCGTATTCTGAAGTTGATAGGTAGTAAAGCCTCTCCCTTTGTTAATGGAAAGGTGGGGCTTCTGAAGCGTAATGGTGGCCAACGAGAATTTCAATTGAAGCTAAAGAGAGTTGTATACTATAATCTCAGCGCTTGTCCTATTGGACCAGCTAAGGTGCTTCTCTTGAAAGGGGGATCTTGGACAGAGCTTAGGAACCTAATTAAGGATAAGTATGGTTATCAAATTGGTTGGTTTCTCTCTTAGCATACTGGAATGAATCAACTGACAACACCAGCAATACCAGACTTGCATGGATAAAAATATGGGGTTTTCCACTCCTTGCTTGGTTAGACGTACTCTAAATCAAATTAGCCAAACTTTAGGCAATCTGATGTGTTTGGACAGTGAAATTACCAGTGGAAACCAGATGCAGACAACTACCATGCTCCTGGAATTGGATATTGCAAAACAAATTCCTTCCCCCTTAGTTGTGGAGCTAGACTAATAGATATACTCCCTATACGTCAAGGAAGTAGATAGCATAAATCCTTCCTTATTTGGACTAAATTATCATCCTCTATCTCAGAGGAAACACTATTGATGGATGATTTGGACCTAGGTTCATCACAGAGTCTGATACAGTTTGTTCTTGATCACAAGACAACATATACTCCTGAAGTGCCTTGTCAATCAGGGAATGTAGTTTCTACACAGTATAATCTGGTTTACTCTAACTTATCTAATGCAGGTTCAACTAGCATATGGACTCCTCCCAAGCTATCATGGTTGCCAACATCGGCTGCTTTGTGGTATGGGATAATATAACTCCTTCCTATAAGATTTCCGAGAGCTATACTACGTGTCACTATGCAAAATTTGCACGGAAGCGTAAATGTAAGTGTATGTTAAGCATACATAACAGAATTTTAGAGATATTTTGACCAAGGATCTTTGCTAATTTACACAACTTGATGGTACAAGGGAGAAAGAATTTTTTTACCTCTGTAGAATCACTAATTCGTGCAAGAAAGCTCCTTCCGTTGAGGTGTTCAAGTGTCCACCCTATAGAGTTGTCCACACCACCACTTCCATTGAGGTTTATAAACCCTAAGTGTATAACTTATATGTGTATAAAGGAGTGCTAGATCCAATATTTAAGCCTTAGAAAAGAGAAGAAAACATGTTCAAGTTTTTGCCCAAAAATTCCAAGTCTTTCTCATGTAGAGAATGCAACAAGGATATGGAACTTCTCATCAATTTTTCCAAGGACTTAAAGCTCGACCAACTCCACATATTTGTGGTAATATAAAGGTATTTACATAGGTTGTCATGATTTTAAAATGTCAACACATGTTGTATCTAAAGAATAATATTTAACCGTAGCTTCACACGTGTTACAACAATTGACAGTTGCTGTATAATACTTCTCCATGAGGTTTGTATACACCTCTACACATTTAAGGTCGTGCATAGCACGTATCTATAACCCCATAATGTCATACAAGTCATTGAAGCTTCAAAAACTTTAATTCGGCCTATATACTTTATCTTAATCACAATTTGACCCCTCAAGAAAATGATGTTAATGTGTGTGATCCTATAGGTTCTCAATAATTTGGCAATGGACCTATAATTAACATAATCAAATTATTATTAATGAATTAAGCACTTTTAATTCATTATTCTTTAATTATAGTCCATAGACCATAAGTGACCTCTAGTAAAATATCATGGCCCTCTAGCATTAAGAATAGTCATAGAAAGAGACTATCTATTCAAGAATTAGTTCTTGTGCAATTGATATACTTTCACCAATAACATATTCCTAATCTCGTATATTGAGGTTATTTATCACCTTCATTTATATACGAAAGATTTCTTGTACCGGAAGTCATGATCAATAAGTTCTAATTAAAAACTCTTTCTAATTAAACTTGTGTTTTGCAAAGGCTAATATGACTTCTTACAAGTGGGCCATAGGAATATCTTCTTCTAACATTTTAGGAGCGGTGAATCATTTATTGATCACTCATAATTTTCCGTACTTCAAACCATTTCCAAGACTACCCATTGTTACCCATTTACGGTGTAACTCTGAATAGATTCAATGAATGACATCCATACTCAAGATCTCTATATAGTGATCTCAAGTATACGGATCACTTACACCCACTATTCTTTAGAGTATCGTCCATTAATAATAGGGTGATCTCAATGCTGGTCAATCTGATGTACTTGTCAACTACAAGTATCCATGTTTTTAGCTTAAGTATCATTACACTATAGTTGATGAGATCAACTATTTCCTTCAAAAGGAATTGACTAAAAACATGCTAACCTATCCGTATTAATGATGCATTATCCCACTAATACTATGGTTATAGACATTTAGTATTGATAACTTTAATTAGAGTGGTTCCATCATCACAACCCTTTATGATACACTCTAAGTTATCAACGCGAGGCTTCACTATTTTATATATTATAAATAAACTTGCAGTAAAGGTTGGTACAATCCTATATATAACATTAAAGTGTTAATACATAGGCCTAAGGTAATTAGTCTTAGGACATAGCACTAACACTTCCTCTAATGCAGAAGAGGGGATCTCTGATATGCTAAGTCAGCATTACACAGTGTAGGAACAAGAAAATTTAGTACAAGTGAATCAGCAGGTCGACTCTTCTCCATTGCAAAGGACACCAAAGGTAAATATGACTAAGTCTTCTCCTAGCATAGGCAAAAAGAAAATAGGTTTTAGGGAGAAAGGGCCCCGTACAATAAGTCAGGCAAGGAAAGAGATGATAGCATCTCATAAAAAGGAACTAGAAACATTGGACAGTTGGCTGGAATAGTTACTGGAAAAACAATCACCTAAGTTTAACCTTACCAAGTCTGATCTAGCCGAGTCTTTGACAGAGAGGTCCTCCCTTTCGCTTGAAAGTAGTGAGATTGATTGAATTATAGAGATGGGGCAAAATTTTGGGATAACATATGGTAAGTCCATGGCCCTAGCTAGATTTATGCTAGCTAGAATGAACAGTCCAGCATATACACCCAGCTCAAATCAAAGAATTAGGACAGGGAAGGTACAAGAATTTGATGAAGTGATTATGGACTTGGATACATAGACAGAACTGACAGAGCACAATTGGCAAGTATCAGCACTCCCGGGAACTTCACTGATTGGTACTGAATATTTTCAGAGACATGGAAATACTTACTTTAGAATGGGATGATAGTAGCTAATTTCCTCCACTCATTTGGATACTACAGGTATAGCCCCTCGGAGAACATGAGGAAAGCGGGTGTGAGTTTTGAGTCTAGGCTTATTATTTTGTGATCTCTATGAAGCTAGGGGAGCTATGTACCGTACACCCTTAGCAACAATACATTACAGGGATGGCTCTCTTTTCTCAATTGAGTCATGTACCAGTGCATAGTACTGATAAGATGATGACTATGAGATTTGGAAAAGTGAAAAGCGGATGATAGCTATGAACTGTATGGTGAGATAAATCACACGCAAATATGAGGTTAGAGGAACTTACACCTGATCACCCTAGGCTATAACTGAATGAGAGATGGAAATTATACATACATCAGCTCATGCATGAAGGAAATACTACATATCATCTGGGAATAGAAAGTATCAATCAGAATACGAGACGGGAACTATCGGACAACTCACTTCAGTTATTTATTTGCACTTCATTTGTATTTTTGTAATTCTGTACATATGGACATTACATTATTATATAAATATAAATTTTAGCTTGTAAAAAAAAATATTTAATGAAGTGGATAACATATAATGTTAGATGGCTCGGGTGAAGTGTCCTGAGAAAAGAGTTAAGGAACTTATTGCAACTCACAAGGTAGATTTCATAAGTATGCAGGAAACCAATTTGACGGGGTGCATAGGAGGATTTGTCAAAAGCTATGGTTTGATGAACACTTTCATTAGGCTTACACTAGTTGAGTAAGACAGTCAGGTGGGCTGTTGTGTATGTGAACAATCAAAAGTTCAGGAAGATAGGAATGTTCTCTGGTGAGGGGTTCTTAGGTGTCATAGGTTTCTGGAATCATGAGGAGGTAATCTGCAACATGGCGAATATATATGGTCCACCTGATCCACAGTTTAAAATGGGGCAGTGGCAAGAACTAAAGACTATTTCAATGACAAACTGGAGGAAAGATGGTGTATTATGGGGTATCTTAATGCAGTCTTGAAACAAGAAGAAAGAAAAGGGGTGGTGCAACAATACTATGCAGCAGAGAGGGCTGCTTTTTAGGATTTTATTTGGAGACTTAATCTGCAGGCAACCTCCTCATAGTAGCTTCCACATCCTCAACTTTTCTCAACACCAAGCTGTCTCCAACATCTATCATGTTCAGTTTCCTTGTTGCTACTCGTCTACTTTCATGCCTGGAACACTCTGCCAACTCCTCCAGGATGTTGTCAGCTTCAGAGATATGATAAGGTTGTTGTTGTTGTCTGCCAGATCTGTTTGTTGACTGATCACCACACGGATTAGTGCCCTACACTGCAAGAAGAATTAGATAATGAAGTCTGCTCAATGGGATTTTAGGACAAAAATCAGAGGCAACGCTATGAGAACTCCTACTTCAGGCCTCATCCAAATTTGAGTTATGGAAATATCAGTAACATCCAAAACTCGCAGCACTTTAGAATGCCACAGAAACAAGGCTCCATTGTAGAAATGATGCAGGAGCTAATCATGATGCAGGAAGGCAATCTGTAGGCACAAATGGATGCAAGGAGCAACATCAACAACTTGGAGAAGCAAGGGAGCAGCTGGCTGATTCCATGAACAAGCTGCAGGATCGTGAATTAGGGAGCTCCTTCAATCTGCCCCGACAGAAACTGTAAAAGCATAATAGAAAGTTGTTGATGTTGGTGGAGCTGGAGCAGAGGTTACTGAAAAAAATGGAAAAACCAGCAGCTGGAAATATAACAAAAAAAAATCAATACACAAGGAGGTCCAACTCCTTTTCCTGAGGCAATGAAAGATCTGGAAAAAAAAAAAAGGACAGTCAATTGCTGGAAACTTTCAGCAAGTGTGAGGTAAATAATCCTTTTACTAAGCTTGATTAAAACTATACCTCGTTATGCTAAAGTTTTGAAGGAACTATGCACAATCAAGAGAAGGCAGAAACTGAAGGGTGAGAAGAAGGTAAGAATGAGTGAGCAGGTCTCTGTTGTTTTTCAACAGCAACTGCCAAAGAAATGTGTTGATCCAGGTATGTTCACTATCCCTTGCACCATAGGAAAAGTGAAATTGCTAGAGCGATGCTAGACTTAGGAGCTTCAATCAATTTCATGTCTGCTGCACTTTATGATTTATTAGGCCTAGGGCCATTGCAAGAAACCAGAGTGGTTATTCAGCTAGCAGACATATCTACTGCATTCCCTAATGGTCTAGTAGAAGATATGTTTTCATGGTTGATTCTTTGATTTTTTCTGCTGACTTTATGCTTTAGATACAGATGTAGACAAGACCTCAGTACCTGTTTTGCTAGGCAGGCCTTTTCTCAAAATAGCAAATGCTAGGATTGATGTTTCCAGAGGTTCATTGACAATGGAGTTTGATGGAGAGAAGGTGGACTTCAACATCAATGAAAGCCATGAGATATCCACTTGAGGACTATGAAGTTTTCATTATTGATCTAGTTGATTCATGTGTTGATAGAACTTTGAAACTTGAAGTTAAAGATAATCTAAACACTATGTTAACAAAACCATTTTTCTTTGAACATTCTTCAGAATTATTATCAACTAACTTGCAGGAACAAGTGGCTCATTTGGAACAGCTTCCTTCTGCTATTTTTTGGAGGAAAGCTCTTCCAATGGAGCTAACATCAAAAAACCTCATCCCTTCTATTCTTAAGACTCCAGAGGTTAAGTTGAAACCATTGCCAAAACACCTCAGGTATAAATTTTTATGAGCAAATGGTACATTGCTTTAGATATCTTGCTTTTGTATTTTGATGTGAGTTAAACCCTTTCAATAGGGCAAGATGTTGCCCTACGTGTATTTTGTCTGATGGATGTGTTTTGAATGTCTAGATGTTAGATTTAATACTATGGTTGTTTAATTTTATTGCTTTTCATCTTAGACTGGTAGTTGCTTGACGACCAACTCTTAGTACTTAATATAGTTCAAGATTCAAGATAGGAGAATCAGCTAGATTACAGTAAAATTGCTATCGAGCTCTGAGAATGGGAGATTTGATAGAGGAGCATTCATGGAAACGGTGCCTGTGTGAGTGATTTCATGAGGCAAATGCCCATTGACAGGTCATGCGAGATTTAAGATAGGAGCATGACCATGTTGAGGCAAGACTGGGTGGGATAGTACGTCTCGGCATGTTAGGTGCAAGATTCAAGAGATTAGTACCTGCGAAGCTGATTGAGATGGCTAATTCCTTAGAGAATTTATTGTAGGGCATGGGGGTTCAATATAGATTTAGCTAACTTACACGTCACACATCTATCAAAAAAAGAATAACGTCATGCTTCATGTTAGGCCAATAAAACTGATTTTGC
>JAOWBN010144783.1:0-18800 GCA_028565015.1 Pinguicula moranensis
GGTCAAAGGGCTTGAGTTAGGGGATTTGTCCCTATCCTTGCCATTGATTGAGTTTGATTGAAACTCAATCACTAGGGGATCTCTAGGCCTATAAATACCCATGAGTGGGAGGCTAGAGAACATAGAAGTTTCGAGGTGAAACTATCTTAGAGAGCTAGGAGGAGATTTTGTAAGAAATCATCTAGTTCGAGTGGGTCTTGTGGGGAGAGATTCACGAGGGGTTCGGAGGGGTCCGGGTTCCTACCTTGTACTTGATCATTGTGAATGAAATAGAGTGCTTGGTGAAATATACTCGTGCATATACTTGTGGGTTGTTGTGTGCGTGAGTTGGAGTGAGGCTGACAAGTTTGGGTGCAAGCTTGGCCGGCATATCCTTGTGCCGTTTCCGCCGGTGTTCGACCATACGGGGGTGTGGGCGAGTGAAAAAAAAATTGACCGTGGCATAGGGGTGTGACACACTGTGTCACGACCTTGTTAGCTGCTCTCGGCCATGGCCCCAGCATGCTGAGGGCCTGGCCAAATGGTGCTTAGGGAAGCGCCACACTACTTTGACACAATGGTGCGAGCGACGGGCGCGCGAGGCGAACGGCGTGAGCACCCTATGGAGGTTCTACCTAGCCAACGACACATTTCGTGGACCATGAGGAGTTATTTCTCGGCAACATAGGCAAAAGATTGCTATGTGCCGAGGCCAAGTTCGATTTGGAGAAGCTTTGCTCGGAGATGGCTAGAGGAGTTGTGCAAACTGCACGGCCGGTGAGCAAAGTGAGGTATGGTTTCGAATTGGCCGAGCAGATGACATATTGTCTCGGTCAAGTCGAGTTCTACCTCGGACGGTTTGGTATTTGATGAGCAACTACCGTAGCCGAATTCCATTTGGAGACGTTTGGCTCGAGGATGGTCGAGATGGGGTCGGTTCGGCCGAAGGCGTGCGGTGCGCTGGAGGTTGGAGTTCGAGTTGGTCGAGCCAACGTCAAATTGGCTCGACCAAGATGGCGTCTACACTCGGTAATATGGCAAAAATAAGGCTATGTGTCGAGGCAGATATGGATTTGGAGGTGGATGGCTCGATCAAGTGCGAGCGAGGGTGCCATGGTGCGCGGCGCGCGCGCGGACCGCCAGACAGCGCTGGGCACACCACGTGGTGAGATCCAATTTTGTAGGAACTCGATCCCACCATCCATAAATGCACCCATCATGTCTTGGCCAAGAATTATGGATCCTAGGGGACCATAAGGAGGACAAGATCCGAACAAAGTGGATCAAGAGGGGACACATTGATGAGGAGGGGCCAAGAGAGGGGCTTTGTCCTTAAAAGACCTTGCATTGAGAAGAAGTCGAAGGAGAGACCAAGTAGAGGAGACCTAACTGGAGCTTAGCTGAGGTAGCAACTCCAGATACACGAAAGAGAGCTTGGAGGAGAGTTTGAGGGACTCATCAAGCAACTTGAAGTGTGGTACTTCAAGTGATCTTTCGGGTGTGAGCTTGGAGGAGAGTTCGTGGGGCTCATCAAGCAAAACCTTGAGGTGTGGGACTTTAAGGAGAGCTCTTTTGACAGAGATTCAAGGGGAACAAACACTTCACTTGAGGGCACATTGTAATCTTGAAGATACATTGTGTAGTGAGGGGGAATTGTGAGTGATTTCTATGTTTGTAAGGATTGGGTCGTGGTGACCATATCCAGGGGCTGTGGGAGTCCTTCTTCCTTGTTCTTAAGGGTTCAAAACAGAGAGCTTGAGTGTGGCTTTGGATCATGTGTGATCCATTGCATGTGAGAGTGATCATCTCACGGGTTAGGGGTTTTGAGTGATTCCTTACCATTTTTGTGTAGGCCAAGTCCTCCATTCTTGTGAGTTATAAAGAAGGGTTGGGCGTGCACTTGTTCTTGTTCTTGGTTGAGGCTTACAACCTTGAGGTAAGGTTGGCCGGTTCACTTCCGTTTGTTTCCGCCGGGTGACTCGTGTGTGTGTGTTGCATGGGCCGAACACTTGTAGTGTTTGGAAAGAAAACATTTAGCCCGTAGACGGAGGTGTGACACACTGTGTCACACCCCTAAACTCATAGGCCGGGCGCTTTGACCTCGCGCGCCCGAAAGGCCTAATAGAGGTTGTGGTCCGGATCGTCGAGCCAAGTTGAGATTTCACGAGCTCTGATGAGTTATGCCCAGGACACTTAGGCAAAAGATTGCTATGTGTTCAGGCAGGGCTAAGTTTGCACGAGTGGTTAGCGAGATGGCTAAGGAGGTTCGAAAGCGTGCGTGCCGGAACGAGACAAATGAGGCATGGGCGCCATTTGGTCGAGCCAAAGGTATATTTGCTCGGTCAAGTGGGCGTCTACCTCGGGCTATTTGGCAAGAGGAGTCGAATGGTCGAGGCATGGCTCGATTTGGAGGAGTTTGGCTAGGTGATGGCCAAGGCACGGCACAGGCTGCCAAACCATGGTGCGTGCAGAACGAAGTGGAATCAAGTTGATCGAGCAGATGTGGTATTTGCCGAATCAAGAAGTTGGCTAGACCGAACGATTTGGAAAAAGATTGCTATGTGTCCAAGCAGGGTTCAATTTGGAAGTCGTTGGCTAGGTGCTGTGCGAAAAAGGTTCGAGCGGTGCGCGCGAGAACAGGCCAGACGAGCTGTTTGAACCTCTGCAGGATCTGGATGAACAGTAACCGCAGAATCGCGGATTTCCAGCGTCCGTTACCAGGTTTGACCTGGAGGTGTCTTCGAGCGGGCCTTTCAAAAGTTTGAATTTACCAGCTTGTTAAGTGCCAAGTAACGGTTCTTTGAGGACCGAGAGAGACGGATTTCGTTGAGTGTACGAGGCTGGAGAGGCGTCCAAGTGCATGGTGGTCGGTTACGATTCTCGCGCGGGATTTGCGCAGTTTTCCTATTTGAACTCGTTGAGCGGGTTATAGGGATCAGAATCGAGCTCTGTTTGAAGGAGGAGCTTCCTAACAGAGAGTAGAAGCTTCAGAGCAAGCAACAGAGAGAAATCATACAAGTTCTTGGGTCGTGGGGATCCAAACCGTGTGTTCTAGCTAATTGTGTAGGCTAGTTCCGGTGGGCTTCGATCGGGTTGTGATCGGAGTTCGTAGTTAGGTGATTGAGTGATCCTAACACTGCTTGTAAGACCTATTGAGAGGTCGAGTCCTTCTTTGTGAATGAGAGATCAAGGTTGGGCGTGATATTGTGTCTTTCTTGTTACTTGTTCGTGAGTGTAGGCTGACGGAACCGTGCGGGTTTCGGCCGGCATACTCTTGTCCTAATTCCGACTGGTGGCCATTGAAGAGGTGTACGTGGGGTGCATCCAGAGGTCGTGCTCGTGCTCTAAAGGTTCGTGCATGAGGTGCGGGCCATCCGTGCAAAGCGTTGCTCGGTTGGGTGTTAAGGCGCGGTGCGATTGACCCGAAGCAAAGGCGTTGCTTTGGGGGCGAAAAATTTGGTGCCAGGGGCAGGGGTGTGACAAATTGGTATCAGAGCGCGAGGTTTGATACCTTCCATTTGATTTTGAGCCAAAGTCTCGGCTCAAGATCTCAACAAGTTTTGGTGAAGCCCGTGACTTGTTCGTGTGAAGTTTGATTGTTGCTGCCTTGGAGGGGCAACTTCGAGTGCTTGTGGATCGTGTTCGGGCCTAGAGGACCAGCAAGAAGGATTGGTGGCATACTATGGACCGACTCGGGATGCGCCCGAGAAGCCGATCGTGAGACAAGTGACCGACTTGGTCGAGCCATGAGGGTGTGCCAAGCCGTGATCGAAGATCGACCAGCGGAGATGGGGATCTTTCAAACTAAACATGCTCGCAAGATGGTGATTTTGCGAAGAGGGAGCCAGGCATCGAAGTGGGTTCGAGCTTGTCGTGTATGGTGCGGTCAAGGAGACATTTCGTGGGACAAGAAGGAGATACGTGTTGACCTTGCATCCTAAGGTCGAGATGGGGAAAATGGCGTGTTGTGGCTACGGGTGGTGCCCGGGTTATGGGACCGAGGCGCTGCGAGGGTGTTGCGGGATCCGGGCGTCCGACCGAATGGAGTTCGGTGGCGTCTGACCGATGGGCCGAGAAGGAGTCCGGAGCACACTTGCATGAAACCACATGACCGAGCTAAACAACGTGCCAAGAATTCCCTATGTCTTGGTCCGATGGTGAGGAGTGGAGGAGAGTTGGTGTCAACCGGAGATCGAAGGCGTCGGATGAGAGGCCCGTGTGGACAAACCACTTCCTGGATCTGATGATGTATCATTAGGCGTGGCTGTGAAGATTCTGATACGAGCAACCTCATGGCGATAGTCACATACGCCATCTTGGCTGACGGTAAAGGAGAGACCTTGAGTAGGTCCCTTCATACGGCGTCAAATTCATCACGGATGCCAGTAGAAACTGATACATGCGCATTTCTTGGCGGAGCCTGGTGAATGTTGCAATATCTGGCGAGCTCGTCATTGGATTAGGTTGTTGTCTTCATGCCATATTTTCTGCAAATTGCTGAATAACTGTTCTAATGTTCCATTTCCTTGTTTTTGAATGCTTGCACGAACCGTGAAATCATAGATTTGGAGTGGGTCTCCCACACTGCCATAAGTTGTTGTGATGCCACTCTATAGTTAGTGTGTCGTAGGGTACTCAGAGAAGTAATTTTTTAGATCCTTGTCCATTTTATGGAATATCCAAGAAGATACAATGAGATCTGCTTGCTCCCAATAGGAATTGCAGGATCTACCTCTGCGGGGGGTGAAGGGTTGCCAGTGATGTGGCTGAGGTGCCCTCTGCCCCCAATAGCAACTTTCGTCAGGCGAGCCCACAAAGCATAGTCGTGCTCTGTGAGTTTAAGATCACTCTCCACATTCTGGTTGTTTTCTTACAGCTGAATTTGCTTGAGCAGGTTACTGAATTGCTCTGAAAGACCTGGTGGCTGGTGTCACCTAGGGTTTTTTGCAGAGGTATGATTGCCTGTTGTAGCGGCCGTGAGAAATTGGTTACCCGTGTTACCGGACTGGGTGTGATCACCTTCAGTTGCCATAGATTTGGCTGGAGGTACTTGTTTGTTTTCTGGCAAATGATGAACAAGTAGATCTTAGATCACCATCGCTTTGATACCAGATTGGTTTGTATCGAACTAATATTGGTTTTATTCGATATTATTCAACATTCACAAGTACATCAAATATATAGACTAGGAATTCAAGAGAGCGTGGGATAGTGGGGAGAGATCATCTCCTGATAAGGATGTGATCTCAATATTTTAGGAATAACTCCTTGTACAGATAAGGGATGATATACTCCCCCCCTTATCCACTATATAACAAACTCAACTCAGTTCTACCTGAAAGAACAAGGCAAATACATCTTAGGGATTTTCAGAGATACACATTGAAGCATACCAAAAGAAAGGGAAAATAACCTGCAAAACTTGAGAAATACAGAAACCGACTTATTTCTAAAATTAGTTAACGGGAAAAAAAGAAAAATTCAAATTTGTAATCACGGATTCGCTAGAGATTTTGTACTTTGGAATTTTTGGATTCCTTGATTGAAATATAATGTTGTCACCTAACCAAGGAGGTCAGGCGCGATTAGGGATGGATAATGGACATACTGAAACTGGAAAGTTCCTTTCTGTTTTTTGTTCAATTTTCGTCCATTTTTTACTATGAATAATCTACATGCATTGATGGTGATTTATCAATACAAGAATATGCATGAGTTGAGCATGACAAGTGTGATTGTACTTGTCAACACAAGGATGAATAATCTAGCATGCATTATGATGTGTCAACTTAATATGATACATGGATTTTTGGACAAGGAGAAGCCAATACCTCATCCCCTCAATCTCTTATAAATACAGGTGAGAGGAGAAGAGAAGAACAGAGAAGAGAAGAGAAGAAAAGTTGAAATATTTTGTATAGAATTCTTGTTATCTACGACGCCAAGAGCGACCCCCTTTTCTGAAATATTATTAAGAAAAGGATTCATTCTTCGTATTCCCACTTATTTACCTTATTTTCTCAATATGTTATCAGCACGACTCTACTGTCGAGCTACTAGCACGAGGTAAAATTAGTCAACTAGTGTTATTATGTCTAAACTTTAGTTTGTTGCTCTCGACATCACCGGGAAGAATTGCTTGTCATGGATTCTTGATACAAAAATCCATCTAGATGCTATGGGTCTCGGAGACACCATAAAATATACAAATAAAGCATCCAAACAAGATAAAGCAAAAGCCATGATATTTATTCGTCACCATATTGATGAGGGGCTCAAAGCAAAATACCTCACTATAAAAGATCCTGCAGATCTTTGAAAAAATCTCAAAAAGAGATATGATCACCAAAAAATGGTGATACTTTCAAAAACTCGTTATGATTAGTTGCATTTACGCTTATAAGATTTTAAATCTGTAAGCAAAAATAATTGGGAAATGTTTAAAATCAGTTATTAACTGAAGTTATATGGCAAAAAGATTAACGATGAGGACATGCCAGGGAAAACGTTCTCTACTTTTCATGCCACCAATATGCTCCTGCAACAGCAATACCATAAAAAAAGGGTTTTAAGAAGTACTATAAACTAATTTCGTGTCTTCTTGTGACTTAACAAAATAAAGAGTTGCCAATGAAAAATTATCAATCACGCCCTGTGGTTCTGCTCCATTCCCGGAAGTCAATGGGAATACATTTAACGAAGGCTCCCGCCATGGTTGTGGTCGTGGACGTGAAATTAGGAAAATCATCTTTACTCCGCCGTAATAATTCTAATAATACAAATAACCACTAGAAGTGGGAGAAAAATGAAAATTTGCATGGTTGCAACAAAGAATCTCAGGGCAACAAGAATGTAAAACATGTTTCCCATTGTTGTGGGATGAACAATCATTGATCCTGTACTTGTCGTATGCCAAAGCACCTTGTGAAACTTTATCAAACTTCTACAGTTAAAGGGAAGAATGTAGAGACAAACTTTGTTCAAAATCCAATGCCGAATGTAGAGATAATTTTCTCCATGAAAAATTTGATGTGACACATTTAGATATTGTTGATTTCATTGTCCCCCCCAATCCTATGAATAATGGCAAAAATATATAAGTTTTTTTGTATTTTATTTACTCCTCAATATTATGCATTATTTATGATGTAATTGTTACTTTATTATAAGTTGATTTTGTTTATTATTTCTTACTTTTACTTATTTATTGAAGATAACTAAGAATTTATCCAAATTAAATGAATAAATTGAATGTCTCGCAGAAAATGCAACAAACAACATACTCAACAATAAAAGATATATTGCTTTTCTATCTACAAGAAAAGAGTATGATAATGCAATATATGATAATGCAAAATTAATTGAAGGATACGAAAGTGCACAAGTTGTACTACCACAATTACAAATGATTATGCTTTATTCTCATTTAAGTCTCGACGAAATTTATTGAGTTTTAAAGATATTCGCCGAAAAGGATATCATATCGAGACAACGAAAAAGATGAAGAATACTTATGCATTACATCAATTATCTTGGGTAACAAATGCATCTTAAAAAGATTATCTGTAATGTCCTCTGAATTGTATCACACAATAATGAGGATAGTTAAAACTTATGCTGTTGAGATTCTAAATACTACTACAACTTTCAAAGTTTGGCATGACCGGTGGACCATCCTGGATCATTTATGATACAAAAAATTATAATTCATGTGGTCATTCAATGAAAAATCAGAAGATTTTTAAACCAGTGAATTTTCATGTGTTGTTTGCTCTCAAGGCAAATTGATTATAAGGCTTTCATTAAATAAAGTTGGGTATATGAATCCTACATTTTCGGAAAAAATTCAAAGAGATATATGTGGGTTTATACACCCACCATGCATACTATTTAGATATTTTATGATTCTGATTGATGTATCAACTAGATGGTCGCACATGTGCTTATTACCTACTTGCAATTTAGCCTTTGCAAGATTACTTGCACAAATAATTCGCTTGCAAGCTCATTTCCCTGATTTTCCAATAAAGAAATTCACTTAGATAATTCTGGTGAATTTTAATCACAAGTTTTCAACGACTTTTGTTTGTCAATTGGGATAACCATTGAACATTATGTTGCACATATTCATACACACAATGGTTCGGATGAATCATTGGGCCTCCAATTGATCGCAAAGTCAATGCTTATGCATTCTAAACTCCTCGTATCAATTTGAGGACATGCAATTTTGCATGCAGCAACACTCATTTGTATTAGGCCAACAAGTTATAATAATTTTTCCCATATCAAATGGTTTACGATTAAGAACCAAATATTTGTCATCTAAGAATATTTGGATATGCAGTATTTGTACCAATTGCTCATCCATAACGCACGAAGATGAGTCATCAAAAGAGAATAACAATATATGTTAGATATGAATCTCCCTCGATAATTAAATATTTAGAACCATCAATTTGAGATTCATTAACAACAAGATTTGTTGATTGTCATTTTGATGAATCAATTTTTCCAACATCAGGGAGAGAAAATAAACGGCTTGTAAAGACAATATCCTGGTATGAATCTTTACTATCACATTTTGATCCTCGTTCTCGACAATATGAACTTGAAGTTCAAATGATTATTTATTTACAAAATTTAGCAAATCAATTGCCAGATGCATTTACTGACCTAAAGAAGGTAACCAGGTCTCATATACCAGCTACAAATGCTCCAGTTAGACTTAATATCCAAAAGGGACAAATTTCTACATCAAATGAGTTTAAATCACATATGAAACATGGACTACCAATCGATTTTAAATATAAAAATCCTAAAAAAAAGAAAAAGAACAAACATAGATATTGGTCCAAAAGAGAAAATAAAATCTCCAATAGAGACCCATAATACTTTAGAAGATGAAATAAAATCTCCAGCAGATATATATAATACTCCAGAAGATGCAAACGACATAAATGAAGAAGTTCAGGTATGTAAAAATTAGCAGATCTTCATAAATTATGTCGTGACGGAAAAAAGATGGAATCGAGATAAAACCAACGTCGACGATATTTTTGTTTATAATATAGCATGCGATATAATAAAAGAGAACAAGGATATTGAACCTACATTTATGGAGGAATGTAGGTGCATACATGATTGACCAAAATGGAAAGAAACAATTGTTTCATAGCTTAGTTTTTTAAAGAAACGTGAAGTTTTTGGACCAGTAGTCCCTATACTAAAAGGTATAAAACTAGTTGAATACAAATGGGTATTTGTGCGAAAAAGAAATGTAAAAAATGAAGTCGAGAAATATAAAAGCACGACTTGTCGCGCAAGGTTTTACCCAAAGACCAGATATTGATTATAAAGAGACTAACTATCCTGTGATTGATGCAATCACATTTCGTTATTTGATAAGTCTGGCAATTTATGAAAAGCTTGAAATGCGACTGATGGATGTAGTGACAGCTTATTTATATGACTCATAGAAAAAGATATCTATATGAAAATCCTTGAAGGATTTAAAGTGTCTAAAGTACAAAGTTCTAATTTTTTAGAGATTTATTCGATTAAACTAAATAAATCTCGATATGAACTGAAACAATCCGGACGTATGTGGTTCAATTGTTTGAGCACATACCTATTAAAGACAAACTATAAAAATGATCCAATATGCCCATGTATTTTTATAAAGAAATTTGAATAAGAACTTATCATCATTGATGTCTATGTAGATTACTTAAATATTATCGAAAATCTTGAAGAGTTATCAAAGACAGTAGCTTGTTTGAAGAAAGAATTTGGAAAAACAAAATTGTGTTTAGGTCTTCAATTGACAAAATGAATTTTTGTTCATCAATCTAATTATTTGGAGAAAGTAGTCAAAAGATTTTATATGGATGAAGCATATCCATTGAGTACACCAATGGTGGTAAGATCACTTGATGTGAAAAGGGATCCATTCTGCCCTCATGAAGAAGTTGAAGAACTTTTTGATCCTGAAGTACCATATCTTAGTGCAATTGAAGCGCTATTGTACCTTACTAATAACACACGGCCTGATATATCATTTGCATTAAATTTACTAGCAAGATATAATTCTTATCCAAATAGAAGACACTGGAATGGAATCAAATACGTTTTTCGGTATCATCGAGAAACGATGGATATGGGTTGATATTATCCCATTGTATCTAACCCAGAATTAATTAGTTATGCTGATGTTGGATATTTATCTGTTTACTTGTGGATGTACAACTATTTCGTAGCACTTTGTTAAACAAACATTAGTCGCCACTTCCTCCAACCATGCAAAAATCCTTGCAATTCATGAAGCAAGTCGTAAATGTATTTGGTTGATGACCATAACCCAACATATTCGTGGAATGTGTGGCTTGAAGACCAAAAAGGACATCCCAATTATTCTTTGTGAAGATAATACAACTTGCAACGCTCAATTGAAGCAAAATTTCATTAAAGAGGATAGAACGAAGCATATATCACCCAAATTTTTCTTTGCACATGACTTTCAAGAAAATTGTGATATTAATATTCAGCAAATCCGATCAAGTGATAATCTGGCTGATTTGTTCACCAAAGCACTATCTATTGCAACTTATGAAGAGTTTGTCAAAGGGATCAGAATGAGGAAACTCAAGGATGTGTACAATATGGGGAGCTAATAAATCATGTACTCTTTTTCTTTCACTAGGATTTTTTCCACTAGGTTTTTTTTCCTAGTAAGGTTTTTAAGAAGTCCTGATAAATATTCAAGGGGGAGTGTTGTGAATGAATAATCTGCATGTACTGTTGGTGATTTTTCAACAAAAAATGTGCATGGGTTGAACATGACAAGTGTGATGGTATTTGTCAACACAATAATGAATAATCTAGCATGTATTATGATGTGTCAACTTAATATGATGCATAGATTTTTGGACAAGGAGAAGATAACACCTCTTCCCCTCAATCTCTTATAAATAAATGTGAGAGAAGAAGAGAAGAGAAGTTGAAATATTTTGTATAGAATTTTTGTTATTTATGGCGTCAAGAGCAACCCCTTTTCGGAGATATTACTGAGAAAAATGATCATCTTTGTATTTCCATTTATTTACCTTATTTACTCAACAAAATATTATTTTTAATTGAATAATCATTTTTTACATTTTGAAAAAATCCAAAAAAATTATAAAATGAATAAAAGTAACATGCATAAACATACCTAAGTAGTTAGACGAATATAAACTAGTAAGATACATACCGGATAAATAGTTTTTATAATAAACACCGTAAAATAACAAGTTCCAAATATAATATTATACCAACCAAAAAAACAAAGTAACATAAACAAAAAACAAAGTAACATAACTCATAACATAATGAAAATTAACGAAAATTAATCAAAACCGAAACACCTACTGCCATTGTTCCATTAATATAGCGAAACAAGGTTTTTGTCCGGTATTTGTCCGTTAATATATTGGAACGGACATACCGAAAATGATAAGAAAAATTCCGCTATTTCAGTTATTCGGTAGAAGCAATTGTGCGGTATCCATTGGAATATATTTGGAGAATCTGGTGGCGCCACGAATACTAGAGCTCCAGGAAACCACAAAGGAAAAGTATGGAAGGACTGTTGCCAATTTCTCCCCTCCTACAAGAACAGAAGCACATAAGAGGCCTTTATAAAAGATATTGGGTATTAAAGGATGCCATTTTGTAAATAAGCCATAAGATCAAGGTCATTTGGCGAATAGGATGACGGGATTACTTGGTCCATTTTCAATCCAGAGATTGATGTCTAGATTGAAACTTTGAGTATTAATTGATGATAGTACCGAGTTGCAAGATTATAATTTTGGGACATGAGAAAGAAAAAAGGGGTACCAAACAGCTTGTGCGTGTATATAACACCAGTATTCATCCACTTGTCACCTCGTTATCTCGCTACCAAATTAGCCCCAATTAAATTTTCTCTTCGCAATCTTCCCTATATTTTTCTTGGTTACAGTACTTCTCATAAAGGTTTTCGGTTTCTTGATCTACCATCCTCCTGTATGTATATATATATATATATATATATATGGGGCAATTTAGTGTACACCTTATTTGACATTATTAGTGATACTCAATCCTAGCCGTCGATCTGATTAGAAATCGTCGGCCAGGATTTGTCCAAATTCACAATCTGTTCCATTGGCTACGTCTTCTTCTCCGAAGTGCAGAAGAAGAACTGGGAGAAATCGAACCGAGATTTCACTAAATTCTTCGCCGATCCAATGAATACATCCGAGATGATGCACAGCAGCGGATTGCCGTCCTCCGCGGTGATATCTTCGACAAGTCACCAGAAGGGTATGGGAGAAATCGAACCGAGATTTCACTAAATTCTTCACCGAGCCGGTTAATACATCCGAGATGATGCACAGCGGTAGACCGCCGTCGTCCGTGGTGATATCTTTGACAAGTCGCCGGAAGGGTATTTCGATATGGGTTGATGCATCGAACAGATCTAATATCCGTGTGAGTGGTATCGACTATGTATTCTCTGTGTTCGGCGGCAGCCCGTGGTCGAAGCTATTAAACGGAAGCTACGATAGCCGAATCTCCATCGCGTCTGTAGAGCTTTTTTCAATGGCGCTTCTGAGGTAGCATATGTTGAGAGGAGTGGAGGCGATGGTGATGGTGAAGTTGAGTCGGAAACCATCATCAAAGTTGTCAGATTGTGAATTTGAACAAATCCTGGCCGTTGATTTCTAATCAGATCGACGGCCAGGATTGAGTATCACTAATAATGTCAAATAAGGTGTACATTGAACTGCCCCCATATATATATATATATATATACACATATCACTCGTTATGCTTATTTTGATGATACTTTCTTTCCTTTGCATAGTTCCTCTCATATCCTCTCTCTCTCTCTAACCTAGACATATCTTCCTTCTTTGAACCTCTTGATACTACTACACCCTCTGCAATCCTTTCCTCTATTCCCCAGCCTTCTAATACTCCACTATCATCTCTCCGTTCCGTCTACCCACTACCATCTGATCTTCTTTCATTGTCTACCACTCCATTCTTTCCTCTGACCCTGTCATTCAGATACCTTCTTCTCCTCTCACAGATACTTCTTTACCTCCTTCCACTACAACTATTGACCCTACGGTGGCAATCTCTCATCCCAGATTACTCATGCTAAAGCTGGAGTGTTTCGCCCTCTTATCATTGTTGATCATTGCACAATAGTACCCTTTGGATTTCTTTAGGCTCTTTTAGCTTTTACTAAGCCTCGTGGCTTCCGGTCTGCTATCAAGCATCCTTCTTGGATATTTGCTATGGATGAAGAAATTGTTGCTCTTTATCACAATCAGACTTGGGATCTGGTTCCTTGTCCTCCTCATGCAAATGCCATTGGTTTCAAATGTTTTTTTTCGAACAACGTATCTTACTGATGGCATTGTAGAAAGACTCAAAGCTTGTCTCATCGCTCATGGATTTACTCAAATACATGATTTGTATTATTTCAACACCTTCAGTCATATTGTCAAGGTTACTACAGTTCATATTGTAATCTCTCTCGCTATTTCTTGTGGATGGTCTCTTCGTCAGCTAGACGTGAAAAATGCTTTCCTGAATGGTTATTTCACTAAAGACGTTTACATGAAGTAACCCCCTAGCTATATTAATCCAGTATATCCTAATCATGTTTGTCACTTTAAGAAGGCTCTTTATGATCTCAAACAGGCTTCCCGTGCCTAGTTTGAGCATTTCAGTACCTTCATTTGCACCCCTGACTTTGTCTACAGTCGTGCTGGCACTTCTCTATTCATCTTCACGCATGACTCATATATCATTTACTTACTACTCTATTCAGATGACATTATTGTTACTAGTAGCAGACCCTCTCTACTGGATTACTTTGTTCAGTATATCCACACAGAGTTCACTCTCAAGGATCTTCACTCTCTCAAATATTTCCTTGGACTTGGGGATACCTTTAAAGACAATGGCCTTTTTCTTAGTCAGCTCAAGTATGCTCATGATATTCTTGCTCATGCCCTACTTCTTGACAATTGACCGGTCAACACACCCATGGTAGTCTCATAGTATCTCTTCCATTATGGTGACCCCCTGTCTAATCTGACTATGTATCGCTCCATCGTCGGCGCTCTTCAACATCTCACTATTACCAAACCAAACTTGGCATATGAAGTCAACTTTTTTAGTCAATACATGTACGCTCCTACTACGCTCCATCTTCAAGTCATCAAGAGAATTCTTCGGTATGTGAAGGGTGCCCTCATAATGGGTATGCAATTTACCTCTTCTTTAGATTGTTGCTATATTCTTGCATACTATGATGCTGATGGGGCAGGCTGCCCTGATACTTGACGCTCACAACTTGATTTGATATATATTTGTGAATCTGAGTATAGTGCTCTTGCAAATACTGATGCAGAATCACTCTGCCTCCGACACTTACTTCATTACCATGGTGTTCCATTATCTCATCCTCTAGTACTACTTTGCGAAAATAAGAGCGTTGTCTTCTTAACACGAATCTTTTCCTCATAAGCGAGCCAAACACGCGGAACTAAACTATCACTTTATTAGAGAGCAGGTTCTCGCCGGTACCATGTCTACTCAATTTTTTCCCTTTCAATTTTAGGTGGCTAATATCTTTACAAAGAATCTCCCTCGAGATTTATTTGAGTTCTTCAGATCCAAGCTTCATGTGGTTCAAAATCCGATGCTCAGCTTGCATGGGTGGGGGTGTTAGTGTTGATGTAGCAACTGCTCATAGTGTTTGTATCACTACAATAGCTACATCAGCTGCTACTCATGCGACCATCATCCTTGAAAAACAACCTAACCCAAAAGTAATCTCCTTGTAGCACACCGCACCAAAGCTTGATGACAATTTCTACAACCCCAAGAAGCCACCCTTACTCCACCTGCAAAGGCCAATCAACAAACGTAGATTAGTCCATTTTGCTACCTATATATTGTACTTCAATTTGTATGCAAAAATTAATGAAAAATAGTGAACACCAAAATTCAATATGAAATGTCTTCTTCTGATTTTCTTCAAATCTGTGCAAGCTCCTTACCTAAAACCATCTTTTGTCAAACCTTGAGCTGTCTATCTCAAAAAACATCAGTATTACTCCTCATCCATCTTAGTCCCTGGTGCTCTTCTTTATCCACTCAAGATATTGCAGGTTGCCATTGGCTATGGAAAACGATATAACCTCAGGAACCTCATATTCATGATTTGCCTTCACATGTTCGGTTAAGGCTTCAAGGAGAGACTCATGGGTCTTGATTATATGAAACTCTTCAAAGTTATTTTGGATCTCACCATTCCACTCATAAGCAAATTCAATGCCTCGTACTCGATTAACACATGCAGCAAGTCATTTCCTTAACTTTACTTTCAACAAATTTCTTTCCATCTTCCTTGTTCGGAACTGTAACATAGACCATAATACTGGGGACAAATTTCTAATTTGCTTCCATTCTTACAGTATTGATTATCCTATTCTGCAACAGAGTGTTTCCTTTTAAGTACTCACTCTTGTCACCATATTTCACAACCACAGCACAAGCCTTGTAGCTGGTGGGCTTGAAGCAGGTACGAGATGGATTGAGAAAAGGCTTAGTTTTGGTGATGGAGCCATCAATGAGGACGCTAATTGTGGTTGGTCGGGCAATTGCAAAAGTGAGATTTGAAGCCTTTTCTAGTGTTTCCAAACTTAGCCATCCGTGTGTTTCCAGAATTCATAAGACATATTCGACTTGTCGAAGTCAAATAGAATCGTTGCATGAGGAACGACAGTGGTACCATAAACATAATGCAAAAGAAGAAGATCAACATAATAGAGAAGAAAAAGAGGGGGAGGAGGGGAGAGTAAACCGGACACGCCAAGAAAGAAAGAGAACTTAAATATAATCTCCTAGTAAGGTACCTCCCACCAGCAAGCCATGCTGAAATGATTAATGGACACTCAGAGGCAAGGTGCCAACAACAAAGAATGCTGAAATAATAAAAGATAAATACAAGTCCGCATCCACTACAATGTTCCTAGGAAAATAATATTAGCTCATCAAGCGAGCAAGATAAACCAGTGATCTTCTCCTATTGAGAGATGTTTGTATAAAGTGAAGACCAGTGATCGTGTTTTGAGTAAACACAAGAAAGTGAATTTTTGTTCCATGGTTGAGGAATGTATGAGTACTTTTTTTGTTGTAAAGCCTGTTGGTCCTACTGGTGAGACAATGAAGTTATCTTCTATTGGCAAGTTCAAGCGTGGCTTGAGCTTGATTGAAATCCGTCATTGAGTTGCACCTTTAGGGGGTGCTTAGAGAAGGAGAAGAAAATCAAGTTTGTCTGTGATGAGAGGAAATTCAAGTTAATGAGTGTGATTGTTAAGATTTAAATTAAATTAGAACCCTAAGGTGGCTTGATATTAGTCCCTGAAAGAATTCTAATGACATTATAATTCATGCTAATAAATATGTGATCTCTTAAATATTATGGAAAGAAAGAAGTTAAGGAGAGAAAGTGATGCTTGAGAGATTTTCTCTGTGTCTCTGTTGTATAACAAGATTGTTATTTTGTTAATGGATTGATTCCCTTCTCCTTGAGGATGTAGGCACTTTGCCAAACCACGTAAATTCTGTGTTGTATTTTTTTGTTATGTTTTATTCCTAATACAGATTATTCTCAGATGCAATCTTCTCTAAGGTAATGTCTCAGTGTACTATATCCTTGATGAGATGATACTTTCTATCGATAGGCTTCGACCTTTTATGGCTTCTTGGGTCTTTAGATTTGGCAGAAGCCCCACTGTGTCACAGTAGAGTGTTATAGCCTTCTCCATGTTCTGAACCCACAGTTCAGGTTGCTTCAAGTAGTATCAGAACCCTCTATCCAACCACCATTCCAAAAAATAGCTAAAAATAAGAACAAAATGCCCCAAATATGGTTGAGGCGCATAGCAAAGTCCCATATGCGGCATCCATGGATGAAATGACGAGAATTGAATAGGAAGCTTTGTCTGGAAAAAAAATCTTGTCCATCCTGCACCTCCGGAGGATCCATATCCTAACACAAATATACGCTCTTAAACTCTTGAGAAACAATTTGGGTTGATGAAGTTCCAGCTGAATAAGTCCATTGAGGATATGACGAGGAACATGGAGTAGATGCAAAACCAGTCTACCAAGTCTGAACAATTTATTGTTCTATTCCAACAGAACATACAACAACAAATTAATGTCATTGCTAAGTTAGTATACAAACAGCACGGCCAAAAGTTTATCCTAGGAGAGACTCAAGAATTCATGACAATTTAGGAGTCTCATGCATAATAAACCTACTATATGGGATGATTTTATTGTCGTCGTTCTCATTCGTTTTGAACTTGATGATCCTGACAATTCATTGGAGGAATTTTTGTTGTTTAAAGCAAGGTACAAATGAGTCATTGCAGGAATTTGAGGAGGTTTGATTCTCTTGTACCCTCAACGATGATCATGCACCCAGAATTTGGAGAATCCTTATGCAAGGAGAAATTTATTGGTTGTCTACAATTTGAGTTGAGGATAGCAGTGAGGTCACACTCCCCTATCACATTGTTGGAACCTATAGCCACAACAAAAAGGCAAGAGTTATCTGTGAACTCTCTAATTGATGAAGTGATAGCAGGTGCCTCGCTTCCCATAACAATTGTTAAACCTGGAATTCAGAACTTGAATAAGAACAGACTTTGTCCCTCTCAAGTCAAGAGAGGGATCATTTTCTGATGTTGAGATGGAAGAAAGGATAGAAAAGAAATTGTGTTTTAAATGTGGAGACCCTTATGTTCCTGGACATCAGTGTATAACCAAGTTATATGCACTGCAAGTAGAGACTATCCCATCGGTTGTATCAATGGAATATGTAGTGTAGAGAATGTAGTTGCGGAATAAGTTGATGAAGGAAGTTTGCCTATTAATGTCATTTGTGGCAACAAAAACATGAATAATTATTGAGTTAGAGGATTTTTTTTACAAGGGTAAGCCTCTCCAGATACTTATTGGTGGTGGAAGGTCTCATTGCTTTGTAGATCACAAATTCTCTGATAGGATGGGGTGTTTTCTAGAGTATGCAAAGACGATGGTAGTGGAGCTGGCTGATGGAGTTAGGAAGCTTAGTAAAGTTAAGTGCAAAGATTTTAGGTGGATAATTCAAGGTGAAAAGTTCACTTGCACACTTAAAACCTTTCCCCTTCACCGTTATGATATGATAATTAGTGAATACTGGTTGAAGAAGCACGGTTCCGTGCTTTATGACTATGGCAATATAATAGTTATATTCAACAAAGATGGATAGTAAGTACTTGTTGCAAACCATCAAGAGTGCAGCAGAGTTACAATCCGTGTCTGCAAAAACAATGGCTAGGTTGATCAATGATGGATCAACAACTGTGGTGGGAAGGGTGTATGCTATTAATGGAGTTGAGAACGAGGAGGTAATGAAAACCAAATTTCTTAGTATTGGAACTGGTTTTGTATATAGCTCCATGCTTAAGATCAGCAATGAAGGAAAACTTCTAATGATGGAAGAGGTAGTTATTGATGGTAGTACGGAGTTCAATGGCAACCTGAATTGACTGATGAAGGATTTTTTGATATTTTTTCAGGAGCCTACCTCTATAACACCAGTTAGAGGTGTTGAGCATGGTATCACATTGATACTTAGGGCTATGACCAGAAACAAGTCCCCTACCGCACACCTCATTACCAAAAGGATAAAAATAGAGAAGATTGTGGGAGAACTG
>JAOWBN010144894.1:0-18799 GCA_028565015.1 Pinguicula moranensis
GCAGTGTGGAATATCTGGTCTCCATGAATTATGGAAACATTAGTCTGTGAGAGAAGCAAATCTTGTTCCAGAACCCCGCGGATCATGTAGACCTAATATGTACCTCAAAGAGTACGAGAAAACAGTAAGAGTGCATGAATCAATTATACTGATTACTCCACAATATAGGCCAGAAAGAGTTAATGGCCAGATAGTAATTTCAAGCATGCCTGTACTATCCTATATGCCTTCTGTGTGCAGTGTTCATATTACACATGTTTCTGTACCAAAAATATTCTTGCAAGCTTCAATGTTCCATATTACTCATGTTCCTGCACGAAATTGCTATAGCAATACAAGTCACTTCTCTGAGAGAGACACAGAAAACAACATAAGGATTTGCATCATGTGAAATCTTATAATACATTCAGAATGGACATGATTCATATATTTGTTATGCATGATATTATGCTTATCTGCCAATCAGAGAAAGAATATGGAAAATGGGCTATTTTGGCCTTTGTCCACTCCCAAGTGAGCTTCTGGACAACCTGCAATAAGGTTTCTGCCTCAAATTCCTTACTTTGGAAATACACATGGTTCCTAGTTTTCTTCAATGTCCATGTTGTTGCTAGCCAGAATGATGTCCAGACCTCTTTGTTTTTCTTCTCAGCCTTAAGTTCATTGAAAAACCGCAGGTCAGAAGCTACTTGCAATATTTCAGCATCTTTAATCTTCACCCACAGCAGTATCCTTCTCCACACCTGCAAGGACTTCGAACATTCAAAGAATAAGTGTCTTATGCTTTCATCGTAGGTCAAGCAGAGTGTGCACTTATCATTGGAGCTTGGTTGTATGATACGCCTTTGAAGTAACATCTGCTTGACTGGAATAGCTGCTTGCATCAGTTTCCAGTTGAAGAACATAACTTTCCTTGGTATAAATTTGTTCCAGATACTCTTAAGATTTTCTGCCTCTTGGTTGGTGAAAGGAGTACTTAATAGCTCACTGATCTGAGCATATCCCATTTTAACCGTGTAGTCCCCATCAACATTTCCTTGGAAAACATATATGTCCTTTGATAAAGAGTCAGGGGATCTATTTGTTAGGCTGTCCAGGAGCTCATTCATCTCTAGAGATTCTGCAGGCCTCATTGTATTCCTGTTCCATTGCCAATTCCAACTCCAAATATTCATATTCCACTGCCCTTTAAGGGCTATTTTTATATCCTTGTCAGCTGCCAGCCTATATAGCCTAGGATATCGAGTAGCAAAACTCAGTTCACCATTCCAGTTGTCTGTCCAGAAGTTTATATCCTCCCCGTTGCCTAACTGGATTCTAATCAAATTCCTTATCCAATTTGAGCTCATGATCTTTCTGATCTCTCTCCACCATCTGGATTCCAGGGAAGCATTGTATCTTCTGCCACTGCTTTGTTGTGTATTGATCTGTGCTAATTCTCTGAAAGTGCCCACTGATAGGGATCCTTGTTTAGCATATTTGGATCTTAAGATTTCAGTGGCTAGTGACTTCTCTCCTGAGAGAATTCGAGCTCCCCACTTAGCTAACATGGCTTCATTTTGAATCCCAGATTTTTTATGCCAAGTCCACCTTTGTCTAGCTGTGTTGTCACCTTGTCCCATGACACCCAACATACTTTTTTGTGTTCCTCAGATCTGTCCCACAAGAAGTCCCTTTGCAGCTTTGTTAGCTCGTGTATCACAGATGAGAGGGCCTTGAGATATCCAAAATAGTGTGCTGGGAGGGAGGCTAAAACTGAGTTGAGTAGAATGATTTCCCCCCCTGCTGAGATGTATTTCTTATTCTAGGTATTGAGAGTCTTCTTAAACCTTTCCACTACTGGACGCCAAGTTGATTTATTCCATTGATTTCCACCAAGTTGCAGACCCAGGTATTTATATGGAAGTGTCTCTGTTTTACAGCCCAGATATTCTGCCATTGCTGTCACTATTTCACTGTTCATATTAAGACCTACTAGGCTGCTCTTTTGGCAATTGATTCGAAGGCCAGAGAGTAACTCAAAGTTCATTAGGATGGACTTGAAGATTTTGATAGTTTCCCAGTCAGGTTGGCCAAACATGAGTGTATCGTCTGCAAATTGTAAGTGTGTAAGGTTCACATTACTCCTGCCAACTGTCAGTCCCTGGAAGAGGCCTAAATTTGCTGCATCTGTGATCATTCTGGATAGGGACTCGGCTGCAATGAGATATAGATAGGGGGAGAGGGGATCTCCCTGCCTCAATCCCCTTCTCGGGTAGAATTCTCTAGTTGGCTGCCATTGATCAAAACTGAGCTTGATGCTGACTGGATGATTTCCTTGATCCAGCAACACCATATATTAGGAAAACCCATTGTAGTCATCGTGTTAAGTAGGTAAGTCCAGTTGATTGTGTCAAACGCCTTTTCGAAATCTACCTTGAGAACAATGGCCTGTTTTTTCAGCTTCTTACATTCGTCCAAAGCTTCATTTGCAATCATAACTCCATCTATGATCTTCCTATTTCTGATGAAAGCCATTTGTTGCGGGGAGATGATCTGAGGGAGTAGAGGTCTAAGCCTATTGGCAAGTACTTTTGAGAGGATCTTTGGTATGGCACCTATCAATGTTATGGGTCTATAGTCTTGCACTGTGAGGGGATTTTTTGTTTTTGCAACAAGGGTGATATGTGCTGCGTTTCAGCCTTTGGATAGCTTGCTATACCTATATAATTCCCTAAAGAATTGCAGAAGATCAGCCTGCATTAGGGGGGTAAATCGCTTGATGAACTTGAAGTTTAGACCATCAGGGCCTGGGCTTTTAGAGCTATTGCACTCCTGAATTGCTAGATGTATTTCAAAGTCAGTAAAGGGGGCAAGGATGGTTCTGACAGTTGCTTGGTTTAATCTGCTAAGTGGGTGTAGGATTTGGGGTCTCTGCCAATGCACTTCACTGAATCTGTCCACGTAGTGGTTGAAAAAACAGTTCTTCACCTGTTCTGGCTCACTGATCCATTGCCCCTCATTCCACACACCAAGAATTGAGTTCCTTCTTCTATTATTGGCTACTAATCGGTGGAAGTATGCACTATTGCAATCACCTTGCTGTAACCACTTGGTTCTTGATTTCTGAAAATGTGAAGCATCTGAGGTAGCTGTAATCTTCCGTAACTCTTCCCTTTTCTGATTCAATTCTGTCAGGTCTGTTTCATCTATAGTGGTAGGGCTGATCTCCATCAGCTTCTCGGTTTCTGCAAGTGCTTTAATCAGGAATTTTCTTTTTCCAGAGAGACTGTTTTGATTGTTTCTATTCCACTCTTTTATGCTGGACTTTAAGGCCTTGATCTTCATTTGAATGTTGAAGCTTGCATATCCCTGCTGCCCAGTATTGGTCCAGACCTCCTCTACCAGTTGTATATATTGTTGGTCCTCAAGCCATGAATCTAGTACCTTCAAGGGCTTTGGTCCCCAATTAAGGATAGCTGAACTGAGGCATATGGGGTTGTGGTCTGAGTCATCCTTGGGGAGTGCAGTCTGTATCCAGGTTTGGCTTTCCCCTAGCCATTTTTCATTGACAAGGAATCTGTCGAGCCGGCTCATGGCCTTAAGGGAGCTGAGGTGCCAAGTAAATTTTTTGTTGGCTAGTGGGAGGTCTGAGAGCTGCAAATCCAAGATGAAGGATTGAAACTGCAAGAGCTCCTGCTGGTGTGGTCGGTGAGATGTACCCCTTCTTTCTCCATGATGCAAAATGGCATTAAAGTCTCCCATTAGGCACCATTTTTTATCAGCTTTATCTGTATATAAGTCTCTGATTTCTTGCCATTGAAATAGCTTGGCGGTTAGGTCTATGGGGCCATAGATATTCAGCATATTTGATACGATTTCATCCTGGTACCATACGCCACAGATCCCCAATTCACCACCAGCAGAGAAGAGCCTTTTCCTTGAGAAAGTTGCGTTGTTCCAAAGGCATAGGAGTCCTCCAGATTGTCCTGTAGAGCCAAGATATGCCCAATCAAAATCATTATCAAACCATAAAAGATTACATACCTCCTTGGTGATCACTGCCATCTTGGTTTCCTGCAAGCTGAGGAAGTCTGGTTTTTCTGAGTGTATGAGTGTTCTGATCCGTCTTTTCCTTCCAGGGCTATTTAAGCCTCTAACATTGTAGGATATAACTTTCATAGGGGCAACAGGGTATCCTTCTTCTTGCTACTGGCAGATATAGCAAGCCTTCTTGATCTGCGCAGCTGGCTGTTTATTTGTATGTTCATGAGCCTGTGGCGCACTTCAGCTGAGTTTTCTCCATAGGATATCCCTAGTTTCCTTCCAACTGCCATGATGGAATCAGCTTCATCACTGAGACAGCCTCTAGGCAATTCATGGTCTGACAGATCCTCTTGTGCTACTGGTTGATCCGGGTATTGGAATGGGGATAGTTGATCAACCCATTCCTTGAGAATGATCTGGTTTTTCCTTGAGCTTTTCGCCCTTTTAGTTTTGCTTGAAGGCTGAGGGCTTGGATTTCTTGGAACTGGGGTTGAATAGCTCTATTTTATGGCTTGAAGAGGTGGGAAATCAATCTTGAGTGGTGTGATTTCTGAGGATGGCTGTATGTTTTCTGTGTCAGGTTGACTTGGTGGTGTAATAGAGCATAGGGGTTCTAAGTGTTGGACTAGAGACTGTACTGGACATGTAGGTTGGTACACTGTCATTTCACTACTAATTGGTTTATCTGGGGTAGTTTCCTGATCATCAGTTGTTACTTGGGGATGGTCTTGCTGCGGTTTATAGGTCGCTAGGGTAGCATCCCTACTCGGAGGCTCTGGCCACCATAGGAGTTTAGATGGGTTCCAGAGGGTTGTGGTAGGCTCTTCAAGTAGAGCATTTTTATCCTTCACCTTCTCTGGGGATGGTCTTGCTGCGGTTTATAGGTCGTTAGGGTCTGTTGGAGAGTTGCTGATGAAAAGAGACAATGGGGATAAATTTAGGAATTTCTGATAGGGTTAAATGACACTTATGAAGGAGAAAGAGGACATATTCTGTGCACTGATCCACTGCTAGACATCGATATAGTATACAATATCCTTATAACTGCATAAAAACAAAGGCAAATTAGTACTACTATCTCAGCATCACATGATGGTTTAAATACTGCTATGATGGCTTGAGGTGGAGGTTGGAAAAAGGATGCTGGGGGAGTCCAAAGTAGTGACAAAAGTCATCTAAAATGTAGCCATTGCACAAAAACTGGACACACAATGGATGAATGTTTTAAGTTGAAAAAGTACCCAAATGAATGGAGTGAGAGAAGAAATGACAAGAGTGGTTAGAAGTGCACACATTGTACCAGAACAGGGCATACAATTGAGGACTCCTTCAAGCTGAATGATCCTGAAGGTTGGTTTGATTAGAGAAAGAAGGGGAGTCAAACTTACTCTGCCAATCAGGTAGAGTTTGCTGCTGATGGAACACAAGGCATACACCACTCGATTTGAAGGAAGGAGATGTCAGTAACCTATATGAGGTGATAGGGAACATGCAAAAGGAACTCCAGAGGCTTTCTAAAGGAAAATGTATCCCTAATCAAAATGACAAGACAATGGTAAACGTGGCTCATTATGATTTCGCAGGTACTTTTTCACTCAATGTCATCACTTAAGCATGATGATATTTCTGCACATGAGTGGATAGTAGATACCGGAGCAGCTAATCACATGTGTATTGCTCTTGCTGCTTTGTTGAATGTATGATATTTCACTACATTAACACCAGTTTGGTTGCCGGATGGCAGTGTTATATATGTTAAATGCAGAGGTGATGTTTGTCTGTCTAAAGAAATTGTCTTGGAATCATGTCTGTATGTGCTAAGTTTAAAGTATAACTTACTATCTGTGAGGAAACTTTCACTGACCTCGAACTTGTCCTTCCACTCCTGCCTGATCAGTGCATACTATAGGACCTTAGAGCACACAACATCATTGCAGTGGGTAGCATGAAGAGGGAGTTGTACATTATGAATTCAACCTCATTTAATCAAGAATCCATACTGAAGGGACAAGATGACTAATTTTCTTACTTGTTACCTTCAAGAATTGACTGTAACAAACTATTGACATATAGTAGACATGTTGAAGCATATACAACTATGAGTTCAAATCTATTACATAGCAGACTAGGACATCCTTCTTTTGATGTAATGAGGCACTTGAACAGTTCTGATGCTTTTGCAATAATACAAAAGACACTTAGTTCTTGTGAAATATGTCCCATGTCTAAGTAGAGTCATTTACCGTTTCATGACAGCACTCATAGATCAGTTCAGTGCTTTGATCTCATGCACATGGACGTTTGGGGCATTAAAAACTTCCATCTATCAGTGTATGTAATTATTTTTTGACCATTGTTGATGATTGTAGCAGGCACATGGACTTATTTGTTTAAATACAAGGACCAGGTGCCTAGATTGGTTGAAACATTCATCTTGATGATCAAAACACAATTTAACAGAATGGTGAAAACTATTAGAACAGATAATGGGACAGCGTTCTTGAACATAAGTTGCCTGGATTTCTTTCATGACAATGGAAAAGTGCATTAGAAGAGTTGTGCCTACATCCCTCAACTAAACGACCTAGTTGAGAGGAAACATAGAACTCTGTTGCAGGTTGCATGAACCCTGCTGTTCTAGGCCAAGCTGCCAAAGATATTTCGGGGAGAGGTCGTGCTCACTGCTACATATCTCATCAATACATGGCCAAGTTGAGTGTTGAATTGGCAGTCACCCTGTGTTGTCTTGTTCCAGTTCAGTCCTGAGTTGTCCAATCTGAGAACCTTTGGCTGCTTGTGTTTTGTGATGGATCACAGACCAGGCAAGGACAAGCTTAATCAGAAAGCCCTGCGGGGCATATTTGTTGGCTACTGTATGGGACAAAAGGGATACAAGATCTATGTTCTTGACTCTAAGCGGATTGTTGTGTCCCAAGATGTTGTCTTCTTGGAAAATCACTTTCCCTCGAGCTCCCATTGCAATGATGATGCCATTCCTTTGCCTCAATTTTTACCTCAGTATGATGAGGAATCAATTGTTGTCAAACCTAATTCAGTAGCCTTGGAGGAACCAACATCAATTGTTTCAGATCAATCTCCTACTTACTATCTTCATGCAACCATAGACTCACCTGCACTATCTGTTGCACCACCCGCTGTTGAAGTTCCTGTGGACCCACTGCTGAGAAGAAGCACGAGACAGGCCAGTACTCCTTCTTGGATGGAGGACTTTCATGTGTTTTCCACTCAAACTGATCAGTCATCCTCACACATGAACACTCCTTCTGATTGTTCATGTTATTTTATTGGGAGCTACTGTCACTTTGTAGCTAATCTCTCGAGTATAAATGAGCCCAAGCACTACAATCAAACCAGAACTAATGCCAAATGGATAGAGGCAATGAAGTAAGATATCACAACTCTTGAAGAGAATAAAACCTGGGAGTTCACTTGCTTACCAGAAGGGAAGAGAGCCATTGGATCAAAATGGGTGTACCATGACAAATGTAAACCTGATGGTACAGTGAACAGGTACAAAGCAAGACTTGTGGCAAAGGGCTACAATCAGATTGAAGGAGAGGATTTTTCTTAAATCTTCAGCCCCGTGGCAAAGGTAGTTATTGTGCGCCTACTCTTTGCATTGGAATCTTTCAAAAACTAGGATGTCCATTAGCTGGATGTAAATAATGTGTTTATGCTCGGCAACTTGGATGAACAAGTGTACATGCATCCTCCATTAGTATATGAGAAGGCAAAAAAGAAGCAAGTCTTTCACCAATGGCCTTAAGCAAGCGTCCCAACAGTGGAACATTGAATTAATTGACAAACTGGGTGCTTATGGATTCAGGCACTCCTACCATAATCCATGTTTCTTTACTCTTTCCACCAAAACTCACAAATTGTTTCTTCTTGTCTACGTAGATCATGTGTTGATTACAGGGACTTCTCTGGTGAAAATTAACAAAGTGAAGAACCTTGATGATGCATTCACCATCAAGGACTTAGGGGTGACCAAACATTTTCTTGGCATGGAAATAGCCAAATCTCAAGCAAGGATCTATATCAGCCAACGCAAGTATGTGCGGAATTTGCTTAATGATTCAGGATACTTGGATTGCACCCCTTGCTCCACTCCATTGCCAGGTGATCTAAAGTTTTAATCCACATATCACGATGACAGTCCACCCTACGACAATCTAGAGAAGTACCACAAATTAGTTGGTCATCTTCTGTACCTCAACTACACCAGGCTGGAATTGACTTATGTAGTTCAACATCTTAGTTTGTTCATCAGCCACATGACTCTCATTAGAATGCAGTCACCCATGTCCTCTGGTATCTAGTTGGAAATCAGCCCCTTGGGTTGTTCTTCCACCTTGACAACCTATAGTGATGCAGATTGGGGTAGTTACAGAACCTTGAGGCATTCCCTAACAGGTTCCGGTGTTTTCCTTGGATCAAGTCTTATCTCATGGAAGACAAAGAAGCAGGTCACAATAGCATGCTCTTCAACAGAAGTAGAATATAGGCCCATGGCTACGACTGTCAAGGAAATTCTGCAGATTGCATACATGCTGGCTGATTTTCAGATCACTCATGTTCTCCCCCATTCCTTTTTGGTGTAGCAACCGCGCGGCTTTGGATATAATGACCAACCCAGTGCTCCATGAGCGAACCAAACACATAGAGATCGACTGCCATGTCGTATGGGATTAGTAAAAGTTCGGGTTTATCCTCCTGTAGCATATCACGTCCAGGTATCAGTTGGAAGACGTATTCACATAGGCTCTTCCCGTGGCTGCCTTCCACTCCATTCTCTACAAGATGAGCTTGTGGAATGCTCATCTTGAGGTGATGTTGAACTATCATAATGTGGAACATACCAACGCAGAATATCAAATGAACGATCAATGTTTGATCAATAATCAGGCTGAAAGATCAGCTCTTGAAGATGGAACAAAGCCTCTTATATTGGTTGCAGAAAAGACAGAGAAAGGCGTGGTAGTCAAAAACAGGCCTTTACCCAAAGATGTAAGTTATGGATTGGGACACGTGGAAGTACCTCGACGCTTAGATCCTCTTTGATCTGAGTGTTGCAGATAGGAATTGTATTAGATATGCTTTTGTTAGTATAAATACGTCTTTTGTACAATTTGTAATTATATGAGAGAAATTGGAAAAATAGAAAACGGTTGAGATTGAATCAGAAGGAATTCCTTCTCCAGAAACCTCAGTCTTTCTTCTTCGATCATCTTTGAATGTTTCGCAAGGATCGATTCAAGTATTCTTGACTTTCTAAAATTACCTCTCCTGGCAACTACAACTTCAGATCGGGTATAGATTTATTGAGCGCGAGGAGATTGTGAAACACCATCGATGCAAATGTCGAGAATATAATTTTGTATATTACGAAAGCAAAAACCTTCACATGAATACATATGCAAAATGCTAAAGCAGCCAATTTTCACGTTTGGATCGGGTGGGCCCAAATAGCCAACATTATTGGGCTCAACAACATCTCGGCCCATATACATGACGCTGTTAGTTCGTTATATTTGGCATTTACCATGCTGAGGTTTTCGTTTATTTCAAAATCCTCCCGTTGTTCTTTTTAATTACTATATATCTATTTATTTATTTTTTTAATTTCTCATCTCTAACTCTGTATTGTATCTCTCCACCTCATAACCAAATATCTGCATAATGATATTTTAAAAATAATAATTCATTGAGTCATGAGTTCGAATAACGATCTTTAATTGAAGGAATTGATTTCTTCAGCGAATTTTCATTAAATAGGTCACAGAAGGACAACCATTTTTAAGATCGAACTATTTATACAAACATATTAAAACCAATGCATGCTCTATGGTTCCCATACTACTTGTGCAGGATTATACATACATACACATACATACAAACAAATAGTCTTGAAGAGAGAAGGCCAGCACCACCACCATGCATCTCTTTATTTCACACTGTTTGGGGATCGCCACTGTTGCTGCATGAGAAAAGTAACATCGTCTAATTTAGGGGCGGAATCAGAATCTATATATATATTTAGAGGAGAAGATGCTTATTGTTAACCATATCTCCTATATTTAGAGGAGAAGATGCTTATTTCAATCACATGCTTTGTACTCTAACAAAACCGTGTAAACATGATCAAGCAAGATTGACAATGAAACATTCTGAATTTGTTCTTCAACCCGCATAGTTTCTTTGCTCACTTTGAGCCATGAGTTGTCTTGGGACTTCCATAATTCTATTTTGATTCTTGCAGTGCATTTATGTTGTTTGTGTCATCAATAGGTTGTGAGATATGGTTAACACTTTTATTTGGAAACTAACTAAAATTCAAAAAATACATGCATATAATCTTTTTTTTTTACATGTATTAGGCAGTCAACCCCATCAAAGTTTTTTTATTAATTTTTTATAAAAAAAAAAAATCACAACCAAAAGTCTAAATGGCCAAGGCTTAATCTGCTACATTTTGATTTGAATATTCAACTTAAAGTTGATTGATTTATGGTCAAATGGTTATAAGAATGTTTCAAATCTTATATAAGTAGTGATTTGAAATAATTACTACCTTAAATTGCTTTGTGTTGTTTCATGGCGGTTCTGTACTTTGGGAATGCCACTTTTCCGCTCTCAATAAACATGACATCCTCCACAAGCACCTCATAGTGCCGCTTCACCTCCTCTGGTGTCAGGCCTCCGACGGCCTTCGCAACATTCGCCCATCGGTCTGGGGTGTCCTTGTCAAACACTGCAAGTGCAATCTCAAAGGCTTTGTTTTCCTTTGCAGACCAAATTCTGCCTGAGGCATGATGGCTCATAGAGCTAGAAGCCATTCACCCAAAAAATAAAAAATAAAAAAGAATGGCTTAAACTGTGAATTTTCTACTTATTTAAGAAAAGGGTTTTTCTTGTAGTGAATCTTGAAAGAGCTTGAGAAGAAGAAGAAGGTTGTGAAGAAGTGGGACAAATGGTTGGTATTTATAGAGATTTGGGCAGTGGGGGATCATTCAAAATATGTAAGAATTTTAGTGATTTGTCGTCTCCTCAAGAACCAGAACTGAAAGGCAGGAGAATAAGGGTGCTCACAACCTGGAAGAATCATTAATCTTTTAGCAAGCCCCACACGGGGAAAATGTGATTCCATGTGGATCAAAAAAGACGATCTTGTACTTGCTTAAATAGTTTAGTCTTAGATATTTATTTCACCTAACAATTTTGGAAATATTCTCTTTCATAATGATATGAGAGTTTCCTTCATTATTTGAATGGGACTAGGGAAACTTTTGTTTCAACAGTTGAAGTACTATTCAATTTGAAAACTTTTAATTTAACAAAATAAACTTCTCCACCCTGCTGGTTAGCTAAATCAGATGAATTGCAAGAAAAAACAATTGATTTGCCAAAAAACCATATAAATATTCTATAGGTTTCAATTTTTATTCAATATCAAATTCAATTCAATAAAACTAAGTACACAAGCCGGACTTTATAGCTTAAATTCCTAAACATTCGAATTTTGCCCAAAAAGGACAATTTCGAAAATTACTCCTCATCAAAGTCTAAATCAAGACAAGCAATTTGCCATAAATTAGGCCAAAATTGGGATTAATTAACCTTCTTAATTGACAGATTAATTTATTACAAAAAAATAGCAAATATTAACTAAAACTAATAATTTGAAAGAGAATATAACAGAATTTAAAGACGACTTTTTCAGGAAAAAAAATGTACATTGATTTTTTTTTCGAATTGAGGTCTTATACGCGATTCTGATAACCGTAGCCAAAGATATGCCCAAAATACAAAAATCATACTTCATTAGGAATATGCCTCCATTACTTTCTAATTTTGCAGATTCTATTGCATCATATATTTGCACATGCAAGCAGGGGCAGAGAATAAATGGAGGGGGGGCAAAAAAATTTGGTTTGAGCATATTGTGTCGGGTCGGGTCTAGTCCAATCGGGTATAAACGTTTAGATGTCGAGGTAGAAACTGGAAGAGCCAAATTAAATAGAATCAAACTATAAAAAAAAATGTAAGATTAATATTATTATTGTTTTAGACAAAATTTTTGATCAAAATGCTATTTCAACAACATTTTTTATTAAGATGTTTTACTATCAATATTAATAAAACATTTTAATTATATTTATCATTTTTCTTTTTTTTTAGATTATTTTAATATCAATATTAATTAAAAAAATTATATGTTAATATTAGTAAAGATCTAGTCCGGGGCCGGGGATGTACGTTCTAAAATTACTATAATCGTTTGATACATGACAACCACAATTTTATATCAGTAGCCGACTCTTTACTATATAAGCAACCTTAAAAATTTGGAATTTGGTTGATTAACAATCCAGTAAAATATTAACTATAAAAACAATAATGTTAAGAATTGTAAATATTTATATATATATATATATATATCAATTATCAAAAAAATATGTATAAAAAAAAATATCCGAAACAAATACGACATAAAACATTAATTAGAACTGATAAAATACCATCAATGTTATATGGTGTATTGGTTAACTCACTCGAATTTGTATCCATTGTAAAAGTTCGAATTGCATCCCAGCAACCACAAGCATAAAACCTGACACTCTACCAAAAATACAAATATAATTACAATATCGGGGCCAAACTAAAAAAAAAAAATTGGCCCCTACCTCCGCCCTAAATGCACGTCCCCAAAGGCCAATTAGGCCAGGTCTACTAAAATCTTCACAACTACTACGGAAAATTTGAAGTTTCATGAATAAAAAGTCTGGGTAGGACGCATGAGTCCATCATAATACAATAGGTCCAAGAGTTTTTTCACAAGATATCCAAGCATCCCATTGTACTTTCACAAGAGATTTTTTTTCCATTTTCTTTGCAAAAGCAAAGCCTTTTACATGTGAGTAGATGATGATGATGAAGAGTACTATTTTATCACCATTTGGCTCAAAGTTTGCCGGAGGGCCTGGCTTCTCTTCCGCGCTTCCATTTTACAACATTCCAAGAAATCCGTACAATGATTTCGATGTATTAAGTTCAACACGGGGGTGGCAGTATGGGGAAGGAGAGGAAACTTTTTCTGCATTTCCTCTCAACGAAATGGAGAGAACGTTATGGTCTTAAAAGTCATGTGAAGCTTTTCCCATTCTGAAAGACGTAAGTTTTGTTTGCATGTGTTGCATTACATGAGGGGCCTAAATTTATTTCCACAACATTACAAACATAAAGAAATTCAAGAACGTTGATTCATAAAACCCTCAAATACAATTGAAGAAGGCAAAATTCAACAAGAAACTCTCAAAGAGGCACAAAGCCAACAATTTTCAATACAATCAAAATTGAATTCCAAAATGGCTTGAAAACTCTAATACTTAAGCCTGCAATAAAACCCCAAAACTCTAAATACTAAATAAAGCACTATAGGTTATGAAAACATAAAATAAATTAAAATATAGAAATTAATTTTAATTTAAATATAAATATTAATCTGCATCAGTTTGGAATCACTTGTACATTTTGAAAAGTGCTTAAATTTAGAAAAACTGATTTTTTTTATTTTTTGTTGTTGAAGTCCAATAGGATCGGCAGGAATCGGAGTTTAAGTAAATCATCAAAAACTGATCAATTGTTTTTACTTGAGACGTTTTGGAGAGACATGGCAAACACGGGGTAAGCCACCATTTTGGATAACATGTGAATTTTTTCAAAAACAAAATCTAAAATATAGAGAAAATAGTTAAAAAGCAGTTGGTAGAGAATTTAAGAGAAATATTTAAGAAAGTTGCTGAAAATAGAGATTATTGAAGCAAAAAAATCGTTTGAAAACCTAGTTACAACAATTTATTAGAATTGTGTTCGTTGTTTAACTGCATCTTAAATATTTAAAAGCATAAAATAATTTTTTTTGTTGAGTCAAAATTTATATATAAGGGAAAGTACAAAGATATATACAAGTTAAGAAAAAAACGAAAAAGGAAAATACAATGATCCCTCCACCATGCTGCATGATTCACATGTACAATTTGGTGCTTCATCTTTCCCTCTGACTATAGCCAAGGGTTGTGCTGATACTTGACTTTCCTAGTATCATAGTTTATCAAAACAAACTCAGCATTCAGTTCATTGTTATCAATATATTAGCTAGTTATTCATCCAAAACTCAAAGTTATGAAATAAGTTTGATTTTGTAAATACAAGAAAATTAAACTTTTGTTGGTATAAATAAGCTCTCGAAACCAAATTTTGTTATTCAGTTTATGATTGGATGAATGTTTTACGTTGAGATATGAATTGTAAATAGTAGTTAGGTAAACAGAGATATTTTGGGGGGAAAAAACGCATCAATCAATTCTCAACTTGGAAACCATGTACAGCGGCCAATAATCCCAACTGGCGTAACTTCATTTGAACAGAAGAGAATAAATTTCGAATGTGCTGTTGATTTGACACTCAATCTGTTTGAATCTTTGCATGATTGAACAAAAAGAAGCCCGTACCATTATATTCTTACGGACACTACTAACCCACATGTATAAATCAAAGACCAGAGAATCAAATTTCTGCAAGAATCCTGCCGCTTTTTGTGCTTACGCAAGGCTAAAATTTGCCTTCTTGGTCGAAATGATTCTTGTACAAATTATCTTGATAAGAAGAGATTGTGGGGATGAAGATGATCCTCTCCTCATCTGTGGTGCATCTGGATACAAGTGCAGTATTTTTTACCCAGACTAAAATATTTTGGAATTTTTTAATCCAGTTTGATGGTGTTGACTGTTGGGTGGAAATACATAATTTTTTAGATTCATAATATGGTCTACATGTGCATAATAGCACATTTTATAGACTACGAGTGGCAATTACATAAGAGGATTGTTGGGTTTAAAAGGGTCACTGTACATACAGGTTCGTCATTGTGTTATTTTGTTTTTAATTTTTTGTATGTCTTAATATACTAAATTGTATATGTCTTAACTTAAATACGTATGTTCATTTATTTTTTCTCATACAGGTTTGTCATTGTCGTCGATATTGGAAGATATACTAAGGGAATGGGGAATTCAAAAAGTGTTGACTAGTGGACAATGCCTCAACTAATACATTGCTGAAAGAACTCAGATATAGGCAGATCCAAAAATTTGGATGCATAGAGGGTGGAATAATAGATGACCACAAGAACGTGCACATGACGTGGTGTCGAGTTTGTTGTGTGAATTGTGATCCACACAACACTTTTGTGGATCTCGATCATTCCATATTGAGAATGAGATCCATGGTAAAATGGGTAAAGTCATCACATCATTGAGAAAAACAGTTCAAGACTTACGTTGACAGGGTTGGTGGATTGGGTTTTCTGCTGTTAGATTGTGACACTAGGTAGAATTCTACCTATATTATGCTGCAATCTGTGATACAACATCAATATGCCTTTGAACAGATGTTGGTCCATGAAATTGGCATTGTGAGTTATCTAATGGAAAAGAGAGGAGAAGAGAACAATATTTATGTGGTGGGGTGTCCTATTACTACCGAATGGAATCGTATTAAGTTTTTCATTGAGTTCTTGAAGGTTTTCTACGATGCCATATTGGCATTCTCCGATTACAAGGCATGTACTGCTCATCTCTTTTTCCAGGAGTTGTATAACATCATGGCTGAGCTAGATACCTTCATGTAGAGTGATGATACATTTTTTTGTGGGATGGCGACACGAATGCATGACAAATATCTGAAGTATTGGGGAGAGTTTATGAATGATGAACCGGACTTTAGGTTCAATAGGTATTATTCTTACCAATCATTTTAATTGTTATTATTACTTTTTCATGCTTTACATTGCAAGATACTTACTGTTACATGTTTTGAATATGATTAGGTTCTTATTGGTCGCAATGGTACTTGAACCGAAGTGTAAGCTGCAATTGTTCGAATTCTTTTTTTGCAACAGATTATGAGCCTTGTAGATGCTACAAAAGCTGCTGAGTTGGCCAAGGAAATAATAGAAGATCTCTTCACTCAGTACAGTGCCTTATACGGTACGTCTTCCACCGCTACAAGCCATGTTGGGTCATCAAGTACTTCAGAAAAAAATTCAAAAATGCAGGCATGGAAAGAAATGATTCAAACAACACAATTCAACAAACAAACTTAGTTGGAGGTGTATCTAAGTGAAGGACCTGAAGACCCTGACAATCTATGCACCGTATTAGACTGGTGGAAAGTGAAACAAAACAAGTTTTCTATGATTGATAGAATGGCAAGAGATATCCTATCAATACCAATCTCAATCGTGCCTTCAGAGTCAGCCTTTAGCACAGGTGGACGGGTTCTAAGTGTATTCAAAAGTTCATTTGTCCCAAGCTTAAATACGAATGTTCATTTATTTCTGCAGTACTAGATCATAATCCGAATAGAATGATGGAAGGTATCACGATCATTAATGAAGAAGATGCTTTCAGTTGAACTTTGATTGTGATCCCTTGTTTGTCATCTTGTATTTTCTTTGAAACTTTGATTATTTATTTGCAAAACTTTATATTCACCCAAAAATATGATACATTGTCTTTACATGATGTGCCTCATGCACTCTATAGGATGTACTAACCAGTCTGTAAAAGAATATGCAAAACCTTTTTCCTTTCCTTTGAACCAATGCCAACATTGATATTGCACCTGTTCAAATGCCGGCACAGTTTCTACACTTGAATTAGAGAAATGAACTCTGTTTCTCATTCGCCAGATAATCCATGTCATTGCTAACCATGTTGTTTTCCACATTTCCTTGTTCACCCCGATTGGCTTCATGAGCATGAATTGGTTATGTGTTGGAATATTATATTGTGTTTGTGTAATACATAACCAATTTTCCATCATGTCCCATACCTCTCGGCTCTGTTTGCATTGTTGAAATATATGTTCTTCATCTTCTTGTTCTTCTTTGCAAAGTGTACACGGTATATCCTGTTCTTCTTCCAATATTCCCCTGCGTTTCAGATTCTTTTTTGTGGGTAACCTGTTTTGTAAAAGTCTCCAATTGAAGATGGAAACTTCAATTGATTGAAGAAGGATGAAGATTGAAGAGAAAGCGCGTACATTGAGTGGAGAAAAGAAACTTAACATCTTTGCTCTTTGTTTTGTTCATTTCTGGCACTTGCAATTGGTATTTATTTATTAATTCACAACACATCATCAACACGATTCTACTATTGAGCTACTAGCATTTTTGTTGAAGTAAAATTAATTAATTATTATTATAATATCTAATCTTTCAAAATTTGAGTTTGTGGCTTTGAACATCACGGGAAATAATTACTTGTCATGGATTCTTGATACGAAAATCCACCTAGATGCTATGGGTCTCGGAGACACCATAAAAGATGCAAATAAAGCATCTCAACAATATAAGACGAAAGCCATGATATTTATTCGTTACCATATTGATGAGGGGCTTAAAGCAGAATACCTCACTACAAAAGATTATGCAAATTTTTGAAAAAATCTCAAAGAGAGATGTAATCACCAGAAAATGGTGATACTTTTGAAAGCTCATTATGATTGATTGCATTTACGCTTATAATATTTTAAATCTGTAAACGAATACAATTCTTTAATGTTCAAAATCAGTTCTCAACTGAAGTTATGTAGTGAAAAGATTACAGATGAGGACATGCTGAAGAAAACACTGTCAACTTTTTTATGTCATTAATATGCTCCTACAATAGCAATATCATGAAAATGGTTTTAAGAAGTATTACGAACTGATTTCGTGTCTTTTGGTGGCTGACAAAATAACGAGTTGCTTATGAAAAATCATCAATCACGCCCTAGTGGTTCTACTCCATTTCTGGAAGTGAATATGAATACATTTAACCAAGGCCGAGGTCGTGGTTGTGGACGTGGACGTGGACGTGAAAATTGGAAAAATCATCCTTACTCTCGTCGTAATATTCCTAATAATGCAAATAACCACAATAAGTGGGAGAAAAATAAAAACTTACAAAGTCGTAACATAGAATCTCAAGATAACAAGAATGTAGAAAATATTTGCTATCGATGTGGGATGAACAATCATTGATCTCGTACTTGTCGTACACCAAAGCACCTTCTAGAACTTTATCAAACTTCAAAAGCTAAAGAGAAGAATGCAGAAACAAACTTTGTTCAAAATTCAATGTCAAATGTAGAGATGAATTTTGTTCAAAATGATTTTCTCCATGGAAAATTTGAGGTAATACATCTAGATGTTACTGATTTCCTTGTCCATCCCGATCCTATGAATAGTGGCAAAAATATCTAAGTTTTTTTTCTGTATTTTATCTAGCTTTCAGTATTATGCTTGATTTATTATGTAATCGCTACTTTATTATAAGTTTAATTTAATTTATATCTTACTTTTATATATTTATTGAAGATAACTATGGATTTATCCAAATCAAATGAGAAAAATGCATGTCTCACAGACGATGCAACAACACACGGCATACTCAACAATAAAAAAATATTTTGTTTTTCTATTTACAAGAGAAGCGTATGTTAATACAATATCTGGCAGTGCAAAATTAATTAAAGGCTCCGGAAGAGCACAAATCGTACTACCACAAGGGTCAAACATTATAATTGATGATGCTTTATTCTCATTTAAGTCTCGATGAAATTTATTAAGTTTTAAATATATTCGCCGAAATGGATATCATATCGAGACTATGAACGAAAAAGATGAAGAATACTTATGCATTAC
>JAOWBN010145004.1:0-18790 GCA_028565015.1 Pinguicula moranensis
ATCTCAACGAAAGTATGTTCTTGATTTGCTCCATTAGACAGGTATGTTGGGTTTCAAGTCTGCAAAATTGTCGATTGAGCAGAGGCTGAAGTTGAGTGCAGAAGCAGGCGAGCCAGTTGATAGGAAATAGTATCAAAGGTTAGTAGGTCGACTTATATACCTGAATCATACTCGACCTGATATATTATTTTATGTGAGTATGGTTAGTAGGTATATGCATGACCCTAAAAAGGGTCACCTGGACGCAGTGCACCAGATATTGAGATACTTGAATAGTGCACCGGGAAAAATGTTGATCTTCAGTAAGAATGGGCATCTAAATATCGAGGGACATTGCGACTCAGACTAGGCTAGTTGTGCTAATGATAGAAAGTCCACGTCCAGTTATTGCATGTTTATATGAGGCAATCTAGTCTCATGGCAGAGTAAAAAACAGACAGTAGTGGCTCGTTCTACAGTTGACGCAGAATACATAGCCATGGCCTTGAGTGTTGCTGAGATGATGTGGTTGAGATCCATACTTGTGGAACTCAAGATGGATCCAAATCTGAAATTAAAATTATGGTGTGACAAAAAAGCAACTATCAGCATTGCCAACAACCCAATACAACATGATAGAACCAAGCATGTGGAGATTGATAGGTTCTTCATCAAAGAGAAATTAAATATCAGATTGTTGGAATTAAGTCACATAGTCACCAAAGAATAAATTGTTGACGTATTGACTAAAGGTCTTAGTTCCCTGGATATTGAGAGACTCTGTAACAAAATAGGCTTAGTTGATATCTTTCGCCCATCTTGAGGGGGAGTGTTGGAGTATTATTGCAGACAGGCAGACAAGGGAATTAAATGTTGGTGGCATTATATCACGAGTACGTGACTTTTGGGTTTGAGAAGACGGTGCATGCCAAGAAAATAAGAAGAAAACGCATGCTCGCATTGATTTATTGTACACATTTTATTTTCAATCTTCTCTATATAAAGAGAACTGAACTCGATTTAATACAAGAAGTGTGCAAATAATAGTTTTCTCTTGATTTTTCCTCATTTACTATTTTACAATTATATCCAGTCCTGAGTATGGTACCTAAAAAAACATGAAGTTTTTAAGGAAAAATTTGCATAAATTTATAGCGTGATTTGCTTAATCTCTATTAGCGCCTTGAGAATTTTCAAATTTTATTCTATCCCAATATATATATATATATATATATTTAGTGAATGTTGATTAAGTAGTGTTTGAGACAATTTTTCTAAAACTATTTCAAGTTTAAAATAAGTAAGCGATACTCCGGTGCGGAGCTCGGTAACTGTGGCCTGTGAGGGAGGAGAGAATTTATTGGGTAATATTTGCAAAAAAATAAATAAATTGTTCTGTGTATGTGGATTGTGGTGGTGGGAGGAACCACCCTACACGCCTCCCTACCTCCAGTTCTTGGTATTTTACAACGTGTAGTTCTTGACTTGGCAATATTAGGGATGTTCAAGTACCCATCGATATGGGATTTAAACCCCTAAGGTCTTGTTCGGTTTGGGGTATTGGGAGAGAGAAATAAGATTAAAGAGATTACAATTATAATTCCGTGTTTGGTTAAAAATATAATTTATCTCAATTTTTTTGGATAGCCCATCACGCCAGCTTAAAATAAGTATTATAAATTTCTCACTTTCCCTAGAGACAAATAAATATTATAATCATATACATAATATCATATTTCAACTGAATAAAATTTTATAAACATATACATAATATTAAACCTTCATAATTTTTAATCGAACGAAGTATAATTAATTTAAATATTAAAAAATTTATGATATATATTAACCCCGTATTATTTAGTACGTGAAACTGAACAGGACCCAAGTGCTAGTATTCCAAAATTGATGTCTTAAAGATTTTTTTATACTATTTCTCTTTTTTAATTTGGAAAAGTTGATAAATCTTTAATTCCTTTGGGTCCGTTTAGTAATGGGATAAAAGTTATCAAGCGTTTTTGATAATTTATGTGTTCGTGCAGGATTGAAAAACGCACATAGCGTTTAGTACACACCATTTGACAGTGTTTGGGGTTACTGATAAAAAATGAAAAGTTTTTGGTACCGCAAGATAAAAAATGAATACTTATGCCACATTATTAATTAAAGTGTCGAATTACCAAAGTAACCCTTAGACACACCCTATATATACCTAAAAAAATTGCAATCCCTAGCATTCCGCCCAATTTTCTCTTCTCCCGCAAATTCACAAACGTGACACCATGGCTTCACCTAAGTTTCCCACCGCCCTTTTGTGTTCCCGACGCTATCACTGTCCTTCGATAAGGTTCTCTCTACGTGTGTACAAATGCCTATATGTGGTGGGTAGAAGGCCACATATTAGGCCAACGCTTTTCAGGTATTCACTAGAAAACCCTATTGTGGTTAACGATCATGCTATCCAAGGCACTCTTCCGCAAACCCGATCAACATCAGGCTGAACCTGCATTTCCAGTGGCATCACCAAAAATGTTCAACCCCTCAAAGCGTAGGTATGGAATTCTAAAAGATTTTTAACATTGGTTGTTCAAGCTTTGGAAATAAAAATATGCGGATTACCATTATGAAGAAAGCTTGTTCTCCAGATACTTCGAAGAAAGAGGTGAAGAAGTCAATCCAGAGTTCGTAGAGCTCCCACAGTCAGATGGTAGAGAACAAGGATCTACCCCCACGCTTCCACCTCTACAATCGCTTAGGTTAATAGATTTTTGATTGTTTTCATTTCAGTCACTGCTGCATGTTAGAATCCATCAGTGGATTATTGCTTCCTTTTTTTGTTAACAAGATAGGTTGGAATACTCTCCTCCTGGATTAAGGTACTGTAGTACTTGGTTCTATTGATTTTGGATAGATGTGTACCTAGATCTAAGGCTTTCGGGGTGGGGTGGGGTGGGTGAGTTGTTTATACAGATTATACTGTTTTTCGTTCATGAACATGTTGAACAAGGTGCATCCAACAATGTTGGTGTTTGGTTAATCCTATTATGTTGCCATTTTAGAAGGTTGTATTTGGTTTAATCATGTTTTGGTGTTTGGTTAATCCTTGTCCTTAAGTTTGTATCTCACTTTTGCTCTCATAGAAATTCAAATTATTTGCACAATGTGCATACGACAATATTGAACAAACCTTCCTCAACAAAATATGTTCATGTTTGTAGTCCTTGTAGGTTCTAGCAGGGTAAGATGGAAACTTGATAATGTAAAATGTTGTGATGATAATAGACACATAAGATCATGTTCATTCAACATCAAAGTTCCTAAAGCATAACAGACACATAAGTACATGTTTCAAACCATGTTCATTAACATAAGACAAAAGTTCATCAAATATAATAGATCTACAAACTAGAATGATCTTGTTGGCTTCATCGCTACCAATTTTCCCTAGAAGAAGAGTTTTATCAACTTATCACGCTCATCACGTCCAACATTCTGCCATAACCAATACTGCCTTTGTGCAATATTATGTGATTAACAATATACACCATGTTCTCGAAGTTCATGGTATTGAACTCATCAAGATACTTTAGTAATCGAGTTATCATTTGGTTGTTGGACTACTCCTCCTTGTTTGCATCCCTCTCCAGTTTCTCTTCTTGGGTCATAAATAATTTCTCTACTCTTGCAAACATTTCATCTGCATTATCAAACATCTTTCCCGGCCTTACTATAGAAAATTGTTTGGCTGATGATGGTCTTCGTGATATAAACTTAGTTAAGTCGTGACTTAACCCAATATCAATTATTGGTGGTTCATAGAAAAAGATTGAAAAGTCGATTTTGTTTAAGACTTGACCCGTCAACTATAAGGAGTTGGTAATCAAGGCTACATTTTAAAGAAAGGCCGTCAACAAATGGAACCTTGAAAAGAACTTGCCTCAACCAAGAACCAAGGATAATGGGGTAAGAAAGACGCCACTAGAAATCAAATGAAAATTAGATAATTCTTGAAGAGTTTTCGTAAAAAAAAAAAAAGGAGAACACTCCTTACTAGAACTTTATTCAAATCACAAATGCTAATTCATATGTTTTGACCTAGGCCCGTTTATATAGGCTACAAGATTCATCTCATAGATTAATCCAATACATTAATGTAATAAATGCAAGTTTGACCATGTCCCTTGGCATGTAGATTTGGCCATTTCTTCCAAATTCTTGGCTAAGGACTTGGACCTTCAATCTCCTTTGAATCTAGAGTTTTTTTTCCTTTTTAAAACCTTCATTGATCGAACAAGATACATGTAGAGTTCAAGACTTTTAGTTGTCTTCATACACGGATTGCATGGGCTTTTTTTGGGCTGATCAAATGCACAAAGTGGGCTCGGTTTTCTTGGGCTGTTGGACTTTTCATTCCTTGAGCACATAGGGTTCATTGAATTTGTATTAATCCCATGAGTGATTGGGCCACTCGACCACACTAATGGATCCTTCTTGGCTTTGGGTGCCCATGATGCTTTCAACTTGCCTTCCTTGGTCTTGGGTTCTTGTAGTGTAGCTGATTTTCCATCATTTCCTCTTATTATTGTGGTTGCTACTCGGTTTGACGTCAACAGATGAACGTTCCTTTTCACCTGGTGTAGCAGTCCTCTATTGGGAAAAGTCTTCTCCTCCTTCGACCTCCTCATTAGACACATAAGCGTCCACCATGAACACATCATTAGATACATTGTCTGGTTGTTCTTCTTCTTTGGCACCACTGAAATTCTTGGTCATTGATCCATGTTCCCGATATTAGTCTATGGAATTTACTGTTAACCTGCATTATGGATCATTCAACATGTTAACTCAGACACACTTCTGTTAAGAAAAAATAGCCGAAGTATAAAACAGTCTAACCTTAATCAACTTATTCCACAACTCTAAGTCATCCACCATCGGTGTGTGCGTCTCTTGAATAATTTCGTATAAGCCTACTGGTAAATCATCCCTAGTCTAGGGGTGTCTTGATGCCCCTCAGTGATTTTCTTCTACATTGGCAAAGCACTTGTGGGTGTCAGAATGGTCCATTTTGACAGCCCTACATTAAGAATAACATAATACATAAATACAATCATGCTGCCTAGAGTTAGCTTATGATTATACAACAGATGAATACACAATAAATGAATTCAACAAATTAATTTCTGTAGTCAAATTAATAACGGATCCATCACCACTACTATCCCTAAAATCCCTATAAAGAGGTTTCACTCTTATTATTAAGAAAAACGAGGTTCCATCTTATTTTAAATTCATATCATTAAATAAAAAAGATTGATAACACCAAGCATCCAGATGCATAAGTGTACTGTGTATATAATGTATTCCAGAATTGGATAAAATAGTAAATACCATTTTGTCCTACAAAACTACTTCACTAGACCCATTTTCACATTTCTCCATCTCACCAAACTCCAAATCTTTTGCTTTATAAATTCCCCTTCCGTTGCCACTGCATTTCTCAAGCATTAGCACTCAGTTTTTTCTCCCATTTATTACACACTCGCCGCTTCCATGTCTCTCGCCGCCAACAACTCCCTTCTTCTCAACAAACCCACCACCATTTCCCAGTTACACCCACCTCTCAAACCAAATCCTGCCCCTATCAGATTCAGATTCGTCAGGCCCATTTCAGCTATCAAATCCGTCGATTCATCAAATTTAAAGACACCCATTGTCCCAGCCGCCGCCGCTACACCCACAGTCACCACCTCCACCTCCACTGCCGCCGTTGAGATCAAGAAATGGGTGGTAGACAGCTGGAAGTCGAAGAAGGCTATGCAGCTGCCCGAGTACCCAAATTAGGAGGAACTCGAATCGGTGCTGAGAACCCTCGATGCTTTTCCGCCGATTGTGTTCGCCGGAGAGGCCAGGAACCTGGAGGAGCGGTTGGCGGAGGCGGCCATGGGGAATGCATTCCTCCTGCAAGGTGGGGATTGCGCTGAGAGCTTTAAAGAGTTCCATGCCAATAACATTAGAGATACTTTCAGGATCCTGCTACAAATGGGTGTTGTTTTGATGTTTGGAGGCCAAATGCCTGTCATCAAGGTCTTATCTTTCTGCTGATCTCAGCCTTTTTTTGTTGCCAATTTGTTTCTATTGTTTGTCCTTTTTGGATTACTTCATCGATTCCTATATTTGTAGCCTAACAGTTATGAATCTAGTTAACTAAGTGATTGGGGAAAAATATCATATTTTGGAGTTGCTGGGAAATAGGTGGGAAGAATGGCGGGTCAGTTTGCTAAGCCAAGATCAGATGCCTTTGAGGAAAAATATGGTGTGAAGTTGCCAAGTTATAGAGGAGACAATGTCAATGGAGATGCATTTGATGAAAAGTCAAGGATCCCCGATCCGCAGAGGCTGATCAGGGCCTACTGCCAATCTGCTGCGACACTGAATCTGTTAAGAGCTTTTGCAACTGGAGGATATGCCGCGATGCAGAGGGTTACTCAGTGGAACTTGGACTTCATGGAGCACAGTGAGCAGGGGGATAGGTATGTCAGTTCAGTCGGACTTTTACAATATGAAGCAGTAGAGTGTTTGTGATCGATGGCATAGTGGTTGTAAGGGTGCGTGTTTAATTAGTCATATGTTGGAGTATTTCTTGAAATTCTGATATGCTAAATATAGGGTATTTGTCTCCTCTTTCTATCCATAATACATTGATTTGCATATTCTGTAGCATCATTTGCAAGCCACTAATGTGTATCTGACTATTCAATGTAATTAGATCATCTATATTGTTGCAATGCAGGTACCGTGAACTGGCTCACCGAGTTGATGAGGCCTTAGATTTCATGCAAGCTGCTGGACTCACGATGGATCATCCTGTCATGAAGACCACTGACTTCTGGACATCTCACGAGTGCTTGCTCCTTCCTTACCAGCAATCACTTACACGACTTGATTCTACTTCTGGATTTTATTATGACTGTTCTGCCCATTTCCTTTGGGTTGGAGAAAGAACTAGACAATTGGATGGATCCCATATTGAATTCCTCAGAGGAATTGCTAATCCTCTAGGTATCAAGGTCTGCCATTCAAGATTGGGTTTTTGTTTTCTGCTTGGCTGTTGAATTAGTGTGAACATAGTGATATGTTTTTTTTATGTTAATCTGAAATTCTCTTTCCCAAGTAAGCGATAAAATGGATCCTAATGAGCTTATGAAGCTTGTTGAGATTCTGAATCCTCAGAACAAGCCAGGAAGAATAACCATCATTACACGGATGGGAGCAGAGAACATGAGAGTGAAACTTCCTCATTTGATTAGGGCAGTACGTCGTGCTGGGCAAATCGTTACATGGGTCTCCGATCCTATGCACGGAAACACTATCAAAGCACCGTGCGGTCTAAAGACACGCTCATTCGACTCTATAAGGGTATTATGCTTTACTAATAACTCGTGTTTGTGTACTTCTGTTGTATACCGCAATCACTTCTCTAATCAGAACTCATTGATCTCAACATTCTTGGTTTTAGTTTGGTTTATAGATGGCCTAACCGACTGATAAGTCATCTAAAGGATGATTATTTTGGGTTGAAGCAAAGGATTATGCAAGAATTTGGTAGGAAATAATTTAAGTTCTTAGAGTAGGTACAAGGTCAATTCTTAAATTGAATCCCAATTTGATTACAGATTTCTGGTTGGTTGCTGTGCATCTTTGTCGGTGAGTAGGTTTCTTCATCGCTTTTGTATTAGGTGAGAATTTGTATTCTGAGAGAAATGTGTCCCCCTTTCTACCACTTACCATATGTTTAGTTGAAGACCTGAGCTGAAGGTTTAGATTTTTTGGCATATTATTAAGATGCCTGTATTAGATGCTCATACTGCATGGCTTGTCTTCTACTTTCCAAATACTTCCTCCCCATTCTAAGGCTGTGGGTATAGACAGCTTATCCCTTTCAAGAAAGTAGGTAAAAACAACTTATTAATAATTTGTGGACTGCTTGTAAAGACTGCTGAAATATTAATGAATCATGTCTCATTTTGCTTTCTATCACTCCAACAGGCTGAAGTGAGGGCTTTCTTCGACGTACATGAGCAAGAGGGCAGCCATCCGGGAGGAGTGCACTTGGAGATGACAGGTCAAAATGTCACCGAGTGCATTGGTGGATCAAGACCTGTCACATTCGAGGACTTGAGCTCCCGATACCACACCCACTGTGATCCCAGGCTCAACGCCTCTCAGTCGCTCGAGCTCGCATTCATCATCGCAGAGCGCCTCAGAAAGAGGAGGCTCGTCTCTCAGAGCACGCTGCGTTTCTGAACCTCTTTATAGACCCTTTTGCTTGTGTTGCTTGGTGTTGAGTGATCTAGCCTACAACATGCTCTGTACTATTTATATGTATATTGGAGGGGAAAAATGTAAGGCTTGGAACTCTTAACTGGTGCGAATAAACAGAAACTTTCTAGTTTATGGAACTTGATTGGGCATAATGTTCTTCTTCAATATGTCGAAGTATTTGTTGTTTGAGAAGTTTTTTTTGGATAAGTAAATTTCAATTAAAATACTGTCAAAATACATAATCAGAATCAGCAACAGAAATGGTGCAGCTCGCTGATGTCAAGTCCTACACATAACTCAACCCATATTTACATTTGTCTAAATCAGACTAACAGACGAATATAGGATAACATAGCCAAGGATATGCCATCCAATCGCTAACCGTTGTTCCTTTGTATGTGAGCTTGTGTGCCACAAACCAATACCAGAGATGGAGTTGTACCCACTCTAGTTTTTCTAGGGAGATTCCTTCCGAGTCAAACCTTATCGAGTTCCGCTCTAGCCATAAACTCCACATTGCTGCTTGCCATACCGCTTTCCATAATTCCTTAATGGTAGATCCTCTTGCTCGTCCCATGTGTTTAGCAAAATGTCTTTTTATATGAGACGAACTAACATATGATAATCCAAACCATTTATAAATATTCTGCCAGAATTCTGCAGCATTACTGCACTCAAGAAATAAATGATTTGGAGTTTCTATCTGTTGTGCGCACACATTACACAAAGTTGCGCAGTAGGGGCTATGACTACTCCACGTTGTATGAGATTGTCTACAGTATGAATTCTCTGTTGCTGTAACCACCAGCAAAAAGATTGGATCCTCTTGGGTGAGATTTTACCCCAGATTGAAGCTAGAATTCTGCTATCAGAGGATGTTGTGTGCCACAAGTTACTGAGTGCTTTGTCAGCTGATTTAACAGTGTAAATCCCTGAGGCATCATCTTCCCATATCCATACATATTCTTGATAGGTGACTGACATAGCGTTGAGATTCAACATTAAGTCAGAATACAAACCAAGTTCACTACTTCTTAGTGCACGTCTGAAAATGAGATTCCAGATTCTCCTCTCTTGCCTTATTTTCGAGATTTCAGCAATTGTACAATTCTTTTGCGTGCTCAGGCTATATAACTTTTCATACTTCAATGTTAAACATCCATGTTGCATCCAATTGTAAAGCCAGAATTGTGCTTTAGTTCCATTTTGAACCTTCAGTTTAATCCTACTGTCAAGCCATACTTCAGAGGATATTGCCTATATGTCTTTCCAACCTGGAGAGATTGTTCCTGGCATAGAAACTAACTTCCAGTCACCCCAATGATCATTATTTTTTAAGTACTTACCTTTTATGATATCAGACCATAACCCACCTGAGTCTTCTCGGAGCCGCCATAGCCATTTAGCCAAAAGAGCTTTGTTCAGAAGGTGTAAACTGCGTATTCCCAACCCACCCTTCTCAGTCTCTTGACAAAGTGCACTCCATTGGATTCAATGAATCGGCCGAGAGGAAACAGATTGTTGCTTCCAAAGGAAAGAGGCCAGCAGTTTTTCCATCATCTTAATAACTTACTTAGGCGCCTGGAACATTGAGAGATAATATATGGGGATGCTGGCCAATATAGATTTGATAAGAGTACATCTTCCTGCAAAAGAGAGGAACTTGTTTTCCGACTTTGTTATCCTGCTTTTGAGCACATCCATCACCTTGTCCCAGATTTTAACTCTTTTTGGATTCTCCCCTATAGGTAATCCCAAGTAGGTGAATGGTAAGCTAGCATACTGACACTTCATTTCATTCGCTAGACTTTCCAGACGTTGTCTGCTCATGTTGATTCCAAACATTCTGCTCTTTGCAAAGTTGGTGGACAAACCTGATAATAGTTCAAAGATTTTTAGAACTCCAGTCATTGTTCTGATCTTTTTTTGGTACCTGCTGCAAATAAGAGGGTATCGTACGCATATTGCAAGTGTGAAACCAATACACACCCACCTTTATCCCGGACAGCTTTCCTACCTCTATAGCCTTGTTGAGCAGTAGATTTAGACCTTCAACAACTACCAAAAATAGAAAGGGGGAGAGTGGATCCCCTTGTCTCAAATCTCTCTGAGTTTGAATTCACCACTGCTACTTCCATTTACTAAGACAACCACATGTGGAGTAACAATACACTCTCTAATCCATGATATCCATATGTTGCAAAACCCTAACTTTTTCAGCATGAATAAAACAAATTCCCACTCCACCGTATCAAATGCCTTGGCAAAATCCACCTTGAGTAATATGGCAGATTTCCTTGACTTTTTAGCAGAATAAATCACTTCATTTGCTGCTAGAATCCCATCAAGAATCTGGCGGTTTTTTATGTATGCAGACTGATTTTTTGATATTATCTTGTGCATGATCTGCTTCATTCCGTTTGCTAATAACTTGGCAAGAATCTTGTATCCGCTACTCACTAGAGAAATGGGACGATATTGATCTATTCTTGCTGAATTGGATACTTTAGATGCCAGTGATGAAGGTAGAGGACATACCTTTGGAGAGCTTGCCCCACCTGTAAAAGTCTCTAATAAAAGCAATGAACTCTTCTTTGATCGTGTCCCAATGTGACTGAATGAAGTAAAAATTAAACACATCCGGCCCTGGGCATTTTGAAGGTGAGCAACTGAAGACAGTACTTCTGATTTCCTCGACAGTGAATTCAGAAATAAGAAAGGCATTGTCTGCAGCTGATAAAACAGAAACTGCAGGAATGTCTAATGTTGGTCATTGCCAATTTTCAGAAGTGAAGATTGCTTTGAAATGGTTTCTTATGCCTTCTTTCACCTTTAACACATCTTCTGTCCATTCTCCATCCACATAAAGACCACCTATGTTGTTAATGCGCCTATTTCTTTTTATCATTGCATGAAAGTACTGAGAGTTGTTATCTCCTTCACATATTCATCTAGCTCTAGACTTCTGCAACAACATGGGTTCTCTATTTAGCAAAGCCTTTTGAAGCTTGTTCCAAGTCTCCCTCCTCTTTATCTGTAGTTGAAGCATATCTTGAGTTGGAGAGCATATTTCCACATCGTGATCAATGTCTGATAATTCTTTTGTCAATACTTATGTCGTTCCTTCTACTGATCCAAAGAAAGAGTTGTTCCAATCTTTCAGCTTCAGTCTTAGCAGTTTGAGTTTTTGAAACAAAACAAAGTTTTTGTTGCCACAGACAATCATCTTATTCCATTCATCAACTACCATATTTTTAAAACCTTCTGTCTTATCCAAAGCATTAATAGATCTGAAAACTTTTGGTCCCCAATTTATGCTTTTAACTTTGAGGAGTATTGGTCTATGATCTGAACGTACTCTGTCAAGCCCCGACTGTACCACATTTGGCCTTGTGTCTAGCCAAGATTCCAAAAGTAAAAAACAATCTAACCTACTGCAGCATTCTCCGCCTCTAGATATGCACGTATAAATTGTTTTCTCAGCGGTAGATCAATGAGCTTTGAGTCCATTATAAACTCATCAAATGCCCTCATCTCAGCTAGAGGTAGTACTGCTCTACTTTTACGTTCTTATCCATTGCAAATTGAGTTAAAATCTCCCGTAACACACCACCTCTTGCCCGGAACTAATAGAACATGTGAGATTATTGAGGTCCACAACATCTTTTTAACTCGCAGAGAACCACTGGAGTATATATTAATAATTGATATCTCTGATTGTTCTCCTTCCACACATATTGGTTCGGACCAAGAATTTTGTAACTGAAACTGTGATCGTTGCCAAATAAATAATACACCCCCTGCGCTACCATTCGCTGGAGAATGACAGAATTCAAAGTTATCATTTGGCCATAGGCTTCTACATCCCCACCTGTTTATAGAATCCAGCTTTGTTTCTTGTATACAAATCAGATCAATTTTCTGAGTGGAGATGAGCTGGCAAATTTCTTGTTTCTTTCCCGTCGTACCTAACCCTCGGATGTTGTAAGAAACTATTCACATTACACTGAGGGGTTAAGGTTGCGGGAAGCTTCATACTGACTGTTATCTCTGTTTTGCATATTATCCAATCTGTTGATTAAATCTGATCGAGTGGTGTTCAGGGTTACCCCTAATTCCACTGCCAAATCGATAATTGTTGATTCTTTCGGCAGGACAACTGGTAATTCAGCCAATTCTGAATCAACTGCTGATTGTTCCATCACTTCTAAGGGTTCTTCCACCTCATAAAATGCCCCTGCTGAGACAACTATTTGTGCTTCCTGAATTTTTATTGTGTGTTCTCGCAGTTTCCTGTCAGAGTTCACTACTGGAGAATCTCTCTCACCCTTCACCTTATCAAGGGATCTTGGAGTTAATTATATTAATGACATAAGAGAGAAAGGAGTTGTGTCTTGGGAGTTAGGTCCACTGCAATTTTCCACCGGTTGAATCGGAATGATCTCAGATTGAAAATGCTGACTGGCTGATGAGATGGAGAATTTTCCTCCTGTTGGGCTCATGTATCGCTGCAGATTCATCATATCTTCTCCATCAGCTTTTGGGCTCCTGGAGTAAGACATTGGGCTACCAATAACTTTGTCTGTTGCGTTCATGTTTTTTTTGCTTGGGCTTCCCTCTTTCCTGCATAACACCACAGAGGAGTCGACACGTGACAAATCTTTTGAAACATTCAGAGGGAGATTTTCTCGGCCTATCTCTGTTGGGGCAGTTGACTTGCCAGAAATGTAATTGTTAGGGCAGCACTTCGTACTGAGTTTTCATGATCCTGCAACGCGTTTTCATCATTTCCAATAACTTTTCGATTTCCGGAGCTCTCTTCTTCACTGTTCACTTTGGCTACCTGAGGCTCAACATCCGTCAGAACTTCTTTGACATCTTTTCTCAACTTTGGCCATTCATATAATATCTATTATGGACGATATTGTTCCCCCAAGAAATTCCTTTAGCTTTCCTTCGTTTTCTCTCCTCGATGTCGTTTGTTTCTTCTTTCACCTAAATACACAATTTTCTTGCCTCTGTGACTATCTCAATGGTCTGTTCCACCAATTGGTTCTGCTGGGACATTATCAGGATTCTTCCAAATTGAATCTTAGTACGAAGTAGTGTTTTATCATCAATGCTTACAAGAGTTCCCAACTGCTCCGCAATTGTTGTAAAAATAGGTTTATACCAACAATGTAATGGGAAACCTATCACTTGTAACCATACAGATCGTGCTAACTTTCCATGTACCATACTCCATAGACGCAAGGAGTGCAGACCAATATCCTGTATGGTGACTTGATCTTTCAATAGCCGAATTTGGTCTCTGCTGCAATTTAGATTCACCAAAACTTCACCTCCTTCAAGTCTTACCACATAGATCCCTACATAACCCGCTGCATTAAGCTTCGAATTTATATTTGAGAGATCAATAATCGGGGTCGGGATCCCAATTAGACAATTGGCAAGCCACCCTGATGCTGCAAGGTCAGGTTTAAATGGAATAGAAAGATTCACTTTGGTCGACTTCCTGTCTTCATAGCCAAAGTTATTTAGATTTACCAGATTTGACTGACCCACAGTTTGGGAAGTAGCATTGTCACTTATCTTGGTTTCTTCTTAAGAACTTGCCACACTTACTCTTAATCGGAACGAACCAATCCAAATACCATTAAGTTGTGCTAAAGTATCCTGATTCACTGACCACTTAGAGAATCTGACAAAACCGAACTTGCTGGTCTGTAGCTATTTAGGAACATGAACATCTACAACTTGACCAAATGCCGAAAATACATTCTTCATCTCAACTTTTGTCCATGACGGGGGGGAAATTTACGAAGTAAAATGATACAGAGGATGCCCTAAGATTTTCAGTAAAACCTGGTAGTTTTCTCCGTACACCAGGGGCATAGCCCGCTGCAGTTTGTCCAGTCCGACGGGGCGAGTTCTTCACTACAGTCCATTCTTCACCAATTTCAGGTTGTTCAACATCAGCTACAACCACCAGAGCCCGAGTCAACGACATGTTTTCCATCGCAGCTTGTCACAGAAGGTCAAATTCGTTCCTCTATCCAGGAGCAAATTATCACCGAAGAGTGCCTTACCGCCGAGAGCACCCGCAAGGTATAAAAAAACAACTCCGGCGAACGTCCGACAAACTTCTGAACGATAGCTTTCTACTGTTATACCCGGCAAACTCCTGACTATTTGATTTCTAGTCAATTTCTTGAACTTTTACAACCTCATCATCAAGGAGGGGTTAGGTCAGGCCATTATTTGGGCCATTTTTTAATAAAATATACAAAAGTCTAAGTCATCCGGTCCTAAAAAATAAAAAATAAAAGTAAAAAATGTGAAAAATCAAACTCTTGCCTTTGGAGGTCGTTTGAGTTATTTTTTTTAAAAAAATATACCAAAGCTCATGTTCATTCAGGTGCTAAATATTTGAACTGATAAAATTATTTTTGTTTGACTTGTCAAAATTATTATTTTTGTTGAATGTGTAAAATATTTTATCACCTATTAATTTTTTTATTTATTTACCATGTAAATATTTTTAACTATCCTCTAATTTATTTTTTTCTAGATCCGTCTTTGCTCATCATTGATTCATTTAAAGCCATTTGGGGCACTCCGTTTATAACTAGGTCTCGAATTTGATATCATATGAGTAAATCTTCGTAAATACATCCTTGCAGTTTAATGGATATTTCACTGATAATTTCATGTTGGCATCTAAGGGCAGATATTGGGCATGACATCTCGAGTATCAACTTCATAAACAGGGCTACGCTCGAAGAACCAGTCGCCAACCGCTTGTTGAATTGTCTACAAAACAAAAATGAAATTGAGTTAAAATAAATTAACATACAATTTGATTTTTTTAAGAGAATAAATCTTACTTTATTTCCCACAATTGGCGAAGGATTCCATCCATGAACACCACTGATATGAGTGTGAGTGATGCAAGAGTGAACAAAGAGTCCTCGGCTGCTTAGAGAATGATTTCCAATAGTTTCTTGCAATGTATTGAGAAATGCTCGTCGAAAATCTAATTATGTATATGAAAAAAAGATCTTAAATTAGATCATTCAATTTAATTTTAAATATAAAATTTATTAATTAATGTAGAATTGCTTTTACCTATCATTCTTTGGATGTAGGAAGAGGTGCAATTTTGCAGGGTGCTAACGCATTGAATCCATCTGCCCGGATCACTACCATCATCCAGATTGGATCGCATCTAAGACAAAGTTAAAAAAAAAATTGATTAGTAGCTAATGGAAAACCATAAATCGTTAAAATATTATTTTTAAAATCCAAAAATTAATAAACACAGATAATGAGTTCAATTATGACGTAGAATATACTGAGGAGGCAATCTCAAATTATATGTGCGCGTGTAATTCAACAAAACATATCATTGTAACGACATGAGTTACTCTTACAAATATTTTTGACCAAGTAATCAATTGTAATTCGCGTGATGGTTATAGATTGATTTAACTTTCCTATTTTAATTTGTTTATGGTATTATTCTAATATTGTATGGTTTATCTAATAACATTGCAATTAAATTTATAGTCTTCCCTTAGAGACAAATGACTATGGACATTGGAGGGGTTGCACTACTTTTTTTACTTTTAACACATTATACCATCCATTGCAGCTAAAATTTATTAATTTCTTAACACTACATAAAAATGATAATCACAAAATACACTTTACAAGTTTACCTGATAATAGTCGAAGCCCGATTCGATTAAAAAGAGAGGCGTCTTAATATCTCCCACGATATTTTTTGGGAACATGCACTGAAAATAAAAGGAATATAAATTTATTTAGACGGATAAATTAAAACTCCTAGTATTTCTCATATTAAAAAATTAAAATGTAATATTGATTATTTATTGGCTTCACTTACCTTTGTTGAATTCATTTTTGACTTGCATGTTTCAGGCAGAAACTTGGCTATGTCCTGTAACAATTGCCAATGTATGAAGGACAAAATTCTATAAGAAAAAAGGTAAGAAAAAAAAGATATTTTTAATTGCCTATTTAAAGAAGAAAAAAAACGCAGGATTTTTGTTAAGCATAAGCACCTTCTTTCATGTTTAAAAAATCAAACTCTTTTAGCTTTTTATTCACTAGTGGTAGCTGTTGAAGCTATTACCCTGGCGCCGAGGCACCTCTATTCCCCACCAATTTGTTTTCTTCTTTGTTGCCACTAATGCACATGGACGGATCTAGGGGGCCAAGTGCACTTTTGAATATATTTGAAACTAAATTTTTTTAAATGTGTTTGGACAAAAAAAAAATGTATTTGAGCCAAATTCTAGTAGTATTCAATTCTAATGGTGGATCTTGTGCCTTAAAAATTTCATGTGAAAATCAAATAAGAAAAAAATTGGCTCAACCCAAACACATCTCAAAGATTCAAAATTTCTAGTTTTTATTGGCAATCATATTTTAGATTTCTGGACGGATTAATTAAAGATTGAAGGAAATTTCTTAACTAATTCAAACCATAATATTTGAAAGAGGAAAATTTGAAAAAAAAAAAAATTATGAAGTATCTTATTGAATAAGTAGTGAAGAAAATCCCTATAAAAAAAAAGTTGGCCCCATCCAAATAAATAACACTCATAATAAAAAAAATTGCTTCCGGAATTTTTTTTTTTATAGATCTACTACCCTTGATGTAAATTTTTAAAAAAAAATCACATATATTACATACGCAACCAAGATATTTGAACCCTAATTATTAAATTTTTTACTCACTTACGTGTCTAGCAACGACGGTGTCGAACTGATGCTCTCTTTTGTCGAATCCAGGAATATTTTGGGAAATTCTACAACAAAATAATTACCCAAATAATTATATAATCTAGTTAAATAGAAATGTGTGTATATATATATATAAGTAAATTTTAATTTTATAACCCACGGCTTACCCGGGTAGGAAGAATCCGGAATCGGATACGCACTTCACCGTTTTCACATCCGGGATGAGTGCCCGAAACATATCGCAGTGCAGCATCACGGCTAGGCCGCCGGCGGAGGTGCCGGTCAATATAACCTAACTCAACCATTAAAATCGATTAGTCATGTAGACTGAAAAATAAAAAATAAATGGTCAATGAGTAATGGAAAGTTCATGAATTAGTGATTCTAAATGGTAAACTGTGATAGATTCAGATTTTCCGTTAAGGTGGAGCGGAAAAAAAAATTGAGTCAATTTTTTTAAGGAATGATGCAAAAAAATGCACTAAATATTGTAAAAAAATATAGATGACCCGACCCAAGTGGGTGTAGGCCCTTGCAGGCAAACACGGGGCCGTGTGAGCCAACTTATAAAGTATATACGAATTACTCTCATTAAAACCTTAATATCAAGTTAATTAATTGTGGCATCATATTTTCTTATCAGTTGGATTATATTTTTGTTCCTAATCTTGTTGGATATTTAATTCTTTCATCCCCTCAAGTTTAACTAGTCAACCACTGTTTAGACTTGATTTCAACATATGGGAATGTACCAAAACAATCCATAACATAGGCCCAAAACTATTTTATCAAATTTTCATATGGTCAGGCAATATACTCATGATTCATTATCAATTTCAATGTTTGGACTTGTGCAATTGTGGGTATCAAAGATCTTTGAATCTTTGTTGCGTTAATAAGTCATATCAACTCTAATACCGTGTAAAGAATTTAGCAGTCCCGACCCAAGTGGGCTTGGACCCATACAAGCACGTGTACGTATGGGTCAACTTATGAACAGATTATGAGCTACTCCCATTAAAACCTTATTATCAAAATAATTGGTTGGAGTACCATATCTTATAAGTTGAATTATATTTTATTCTTAATTCATATTGAATATTTCTAACAAATATTCCATATATATACAATTTGAGATAAGAACCAGGCTGACAGATTGAGAGAGCGATAAATTTAATGGTGCGCATACAATTTTACATTCTTTTAGGGGGTGCCCATGGTTAAATGTGTAAAGGTTTAACAGGTTAGTTTGTATAAATAAAAAAGAAAAGAAAAGAAAATATCCAGGTAGATTGTACGTACATTTTGTGCACTCCCTAATCCTTTTGCTATCAAATCCTCCACTACCGCATTAAAGATCCTCATGCCCCTCCTGGTGATATTCTCAGCCTGAAAGCAGGGATGGAAGTGTGAGTTGAAAAGGGGAGCAGGTGCTCCTCTGGATCTTCAATAATCAATTAGTTTTATTATTTTTTAAATAATTTATAAATAAATTTTATTTTATCATTTTTTTGCACCTGTCAACACGAAAAGATCATATTTTTTGCACTCCCTCCAAGAACTCCTAAATTGGTCCGTACGAGAAAGTGGCAATATTTTCGAACACAAATATTACAAACTAAGTAAAAAAAGTACTCACGGGATCAACCCCTTCGACATCTCCCATGAACGACGAGCCATCGCAATAGACTACCCATATTCTGTTCCAGTTGTAGAA
>JAOWBN010145115.1:0-18789 GCA_028565015.1 Pinguicula moranensis
AGCATATCCCTGCCGCCTTTAGCAGGATGGATTACATCCTGCGGTTCAACCACGCTTGTTGACTCTCCGAGTAGCTGTTTCGGTAGCCTTACTGCCCCATCAAGCATCCTTGATGCCACATCAATAATCGCGGGTAGGGGCATTCTCCCCTGTACAGTGAAAAACACTTTCAGTTCACCACTTTTCTTAAGCACTGGATGTCTTGCAAGCCTCCTCAAGTACTTCTCCAATTCAATTATTCTCTGCTCCACAAGATCATGCTTCTGCATTACCTGGTTTTCCAAAACACTCTTATCAGGCCGTGGCGGAATGAAAAACCCTCTATAACCTTCACTGAGCCGGACAGAGTGACCACATCCTAAACCGCCACCGGACAATAAAATTCGACCCTGCATACTCCAAAAGGTTCGTGCTCGTGGTAATAAAATAGGTGACGTAACTATTGCCGCCTGGAACGAGTGAATTGGAAGACTCAACTTCCTTCTGCGGATTCGAAACGGTGATTCTCGAATTTCCCGAGCTATCCGACTGAGATCCCTGGGGCGAACTAGTCTCATCGGAGACCTCACCATTTGATTCCGGGACCATGTCGATGAATGGGCTCACTATCACCTCGGCGTATGAAAGGGAACCGATGGACGGGTTGTGGGAGGGGAAGAGGAGGGGATCGGAGATGGGGGGAGTGATGGCGATGGACGGCGGAGGAATGAGATAGTTCTTGGTGGTAGAGGAGGAGAGGGTGCTTATCGCGCTTCGGTAATTCGAATAGGAATTGGAATTGGAATTGGAAACCTCTCCCTCGTAGTCGAGAGTTAGGGTCTGCAACTGCCCCGCGGCGGCGAGGGGGTGGCTTGCTTCTTCGCCGTTGCAATTCTACGGCAGCTGGTTGTTCTCTGAGGCCATCATCTCTGTTGATTTGCAAAACTTGGACTTTGGATCAGTGATAACTGATAACTGATCGAACAGTACAAAAGCTGGGTTATGGTTTCGACTTTAAGCTTCGTGTCTGATGTATGTTGAGAAACAAAATTGATTGAATATTTCGGACTATATTCTGTATTTTTGGGCCTTAACTTTGGCTGATCGGGCCAGGCCTGTCTGAAATGCCTGGGGTGGACCGAGTCTTTAGGCCCATTGACCCGGCCCGTCATTTGAATACCACTACTCTAGTATTCTCTTCCGCAGAGAGCTCACCAGTTTCAAGGTACTCAGACAGAATCGCCTGTTCAACGGGGACCTTTTGGAAATGTTGGCGCTTCAGCTACTTTTAAAGTTGCTGATTCTGAAATCCTGTTGTTCGAGCTTTGATCTTGCATAGAAGCCAACGTGTTTGGTGCTCCAGTTCATGATTAATTTCCATCATCTAAGGTAAGAATAAATGGACTAGTGATTCTTTGGGGCAGAGAAATCAAGCAAATACTGTCAGAAATAGATCAGATCGAAATTCTGTATGATACTGTGCTTAAATATTGGTGCTTTTCAAAGCCAACTGATTCAATTTGTGATCATCAATTTAGATATCTAAATCTTCAACCTTTGCAAAGTAATCAACAATTAGAATTAGTCCGAAACTTGGCTGTGAAACTGTATTTGCCAAGTATATGGATATATTGTTTAGCTAATATGGAATCAGTGTTTGGCCTTGTGTTCACTCTAATTTATTTTACCTTTTTGATTTACTTTTATTAATTTTAACTTAGCAGATGACTCGTGGGAAAGGGAAAAGAGCTGCCACTTCTTCTTGTCCTCTTATTTCAAACTTGGCTTTGGAGGACCAAGAGGAACTCTCAGGTGATAGTCTAGAAGCTGAATATTTGGAAACATCAACACTTTCACCCCCAAAAAAAAGAAAAATTAAAAAGCAGTCTCAGGTGTGGCAACACTTTGGTGAGGTATATGTTGCAGATGGTATAGAAGTGACAGATTGTAAGCATTTCAAGACAAGAGTGGGCTGCGGCAGTAAGAAAGCTGGAATGTCCAGTTTGTGGCACCATGTCAATAATAACTGTTTTGTGTCAAGCCAGGTGAATCAGCCCACCATTGATCAATACCAAACGAAGTTGAGTTTCGATGCTTCCTCTGGTACAGGGTTCTTAATGTGCACAAGATTGAACGAAAGGAAAAGAAGTGCTCTTGGATTGCAATGAACAGAGGATGATGAGACATACGACCTCGACACAGGTGATATTGTATTTTTAACTTTTTAACATCTTACCGTTTTAAGTTGTTTATGTCTTAACTTAATTACGTACATTCATTTATTTGTGCAGCACTAGAGCGTAATCCGAATACAATGATGGAAGGTATTTTGATTATTAATGAAGAAGATGTTTCCAGTTGATCTTTGATTGCAATATACTGTTTGTCATTTTGGAACAATAGTCCTCTAATTGTATGGCATGATTTTTGCTTGTGGAACAATAGTCATCTGATTGTATGGCATGATTTTCGCTTGTGGAACAATAGCTAACAAATTGTTTCCTATGTTTGATGGTTGTTTTCTGGGAACTTAACACTTGAACAAAATATTGGCATTACTACTTTTTCTGTTCCATCGGGTTCTTTGATCTGAATTATTACGTGCATCTTGATTGACTCTTGATTTTTTAATATTTCATTCTCGGTGGATTTAAACTGCCTGTAGACATGTTGATAGAGACAATAACACTTGTTTGATTGTGCTACAAATTTGCATTTTCCGAGCATAGAAGATCAGCTTCAGCTGTGGTTTTTTTTTTTCTTTCACCATCCAAGTTGGTTTATGAACACACTCCTGTCATCTGAGTACTATGAGATAGTGGCTTTATTTTCCAACTTGGAGATCCAAGAGATCCATTTATAGTCAAAACCCATCAATTCCATCATGGAGAACAAGTAATCCCACTTAACTGAGCTTTCCTGAAAATCGATTTTGAATAGATTAAACCCCGTGTGTGTTTTCTTTGCCATATATATAATCTCTTAGATAGCAACATTGGCAGCACTTTATTAACAACCCTTATCAGTGAAATAGGTCAAAAATGATCTTGTTTTGTCAGGCTGTCTACTTTTGCTTGCAAAGATGTAAATGAAGAACATAAACCAAGAAACTTGAAAGAAACGCATTCATTGGTGTTGATGTATTCAATCCAAAGACTATAATCATTTGCCACAACTTAACAAACATAGTAAAGCACTTTCATGAATGGGAAGCAAACACCTATGACCTATGAGGCTGTGCAATGCAATAATGCAATCCTGCGTGAAAGTTTAATTTTCTAATCGGAAATTGGGAATGGAAATGAAAATTTCCATTTCCATTTTTATTCCTATTCGGAAATCGGAAATGGAAACGAAAATTTTCATTCCCATTTCTAATTGGAAATTCGGAATTTTCGATTCCATTCCTGATTCCGATTTTCGATTCCGAACGGAAATAGGGTAATTCGAAATGGAAATTGAATAGAAATTTTCTTCCGAACTGAGTTCGGAATGAAAATAAAAATGCCCATTTCCGTCAGAAATTTCCGAATAAGCAAGCCTAGATCTAGGCCTCTACTTGTTAGAACTGTGCAAGTTTGGAAATCAGTATTAGGCCTCGTCTCTACGCCAAAATCTTTGAAGTACATTGCATAGCTATACGTGCCTGAAGGTGATTGAGTCACTTCAGAATATGAAGGAGTGCTTTTTGCGCATTTGGTTGAAGCTTTTGCAGGTGCCTTTTGCTTAGTTCTAGTCTTTGCAAAAAGTAGAAGATTTTCTAGTGCAATTGGGAGAGAGATTCAAAGTGTTGTCTCTCCTTTTGTTGACTATTTATAATCCATCGAAAAATGTTGAACCGTTGACAATTTTAATGATGTGTCATATCACATTCGCTAAACCTTAGTTTTGAGTTTACGTGACAAGTGAAAAAGTGTCGACTCATTTCAAGAGAGGCGAAAAATGTTTCCAAAAAAAATTGTTTTCTCATTTTTGGATAAAGGTCAGCTCATTTGACCAGTACATAAACTTTTGAAATATTGTGAGTTTTCAGACATAGGTTTAACTTCATCGCAGATATTTCAAAATCTCATTTTTGCCACATGTCTTCCAAATAATCATCAAAGAAAGTATCACATAATAGGTATGCTCACATTTGTAACGACATTTTTAAGGATCATTCATACCAACTCATGTTCTCATATCTAGAGACAGGCAAACGTGCGCGTGCAAATAGGCTAGGCACGCCACGCACGGAAAAAACGTGCAAACGTGCCTAAACCGCACGCATTAAAACGTGCGTGCGTGCCAGATTTTTTTTTCCAGAAAACGTGCGTGCCTAGCCCGGCACGTATAAAAAACGTGCGCGTGCCGGGCTTAAAAATCCAACCCGCATACCGTGCGTGCCGTGCGGGTTGGCGCGCGGTGCGGGCTAGCCCGCATCTGATTTTTTTTTTAATTTTTTTTATTTAAATTACACTAATATTTTGATTAAATAATAATAAAAAAATTAAAAAAAATAGAAAACGTGCAAACGTGCGTGGTCCATTTGCACGCGGGCTGGCCCGGCACGGCACGTTTTTTATGCGTGCCGGGCTAGGCACGCACGTTTAAAAAACGTGCGTGTTTTGGCACACGCACGTTTATAAAACGTGCGCGTGCCGGGCTGGATTTTCCAGCCCGTAAGCCGTGCGGTACGTGCCGGGAGATAGGCAGGCACGTTTGCCTATCTCTATGTCCATGCACCACTGTCTTGCGACTGTCCTCTATATCACTTTTCCTACTTTTATTTTACACAAGGAATTTTAAAAAATTGTATCTTTAGAGCATTTAAAAGCAACACCAGTCCACCAGTCATCTTTAGAATAGACAGCTCATACAAAAGAGTTTATGATTGAAAAAAATAAAAATAATAAAAATAATAAATGAAAAAGATTGAAATTAAATAACACTTTTAAAACATTTAAAATCAAACTTTTAGAAACAAAAACAGAAGCTATTTCGAAGATACTGTACAACAAGTGCAGAGTTAAAATTTCAAACCACAATCCACAACGTAACCAGTATATTCTCAATTATGTTGGGGTCTGGGGGTAAGATGTACGCGACCTTACCCTTGTAATTATACAATGAGACCGTTTCCGTTGCGATCTAATATGCATTGCGTCATTTGATGTATTGAGTTCCAACAACTTCACTAAATAGAAGCAAAAGAAATTTAATATAGACATTTTGGTATAGTCCATTATTAACACAAAGCTAAAAGAATTGTCAATGATGACTATTCCACCTCCATTTGTAATGGACAAACCATCACACTTATATGAGCAAGATACATATTGAGGAAATGGGTGAATTTTACTCTAAAACTTGTTGTATAATACAAGGCCAGATCGAGGGGGTCAAGGGGGCCTGGCCCACCCTTGGTTCGTTCCACTAGGGGTCCAGCCCCCCTCCCATCACCACCCAAATAAATTTTCGACCCCCTTAAAATAATGGCCTAAATCTGCACTTGGTATAATATACCCACCTACAATGGCGGAGCTAGGGAGGGGACCAGGGGGCCATGGTCCCCCCCAAGAATTTTTTTTTTATAAATTTTATATATATATTTTTTTAATTTTTTTTTTATTTTGCCCCCACTTAATGCCCCCCAGTCCAACCCATTTATGTGAATGCAAAAATGAGAAATAAAAATAAAAATAAAATAAAATTACCAAAAGTTTTATTTGTCGAGTAATTGAAACTTACCCATTAATGTAATGTACCTATAAAATTAGGATGACCGATGTTGTTGAGCTGTCAAGCAGAGTCACAAATTATTGCATAAAAATTATAACACTTATTTATAGTGTAAATATAATGTTTTTGATCGAAATAGTGTACATATAATTAATTTTAAATAATTATACCTATGGACTTTAAAAATATGATGCATATTTACATGCAATTTTTTTTTGTTTCCTCTCAAATTTGTTCTCCCTCCAAAAAAAAAATAAAAAATTTCTGTTTTTGCCTTTGCTCCTATGTATTGTACGGACTATTCAACTTTTTTTTATTTATAATCCTTGCTGTAATATCTGTATATTTTTGAATAATTACCCTAGAAAAATGGATAAGATTACTAGTTTTTTATTTTCTTAAAAAAATAGTTTAAAGTTATCCTAATTTGAAAATTTATATTTACCCAATCATTTACCATTTACGGATATATTATCAGTTGCCACTAACGCTCTATAAAGCACTTTACTGATAGAAAAAAAAATCTCAGTAAAAACTTATCCGGTTCAACCTAACCCGATCCACTTTATTGAAAAAAAAATTTTGCCCCCCCTCGCTAAAAATCCTGGCTCCGCCCCTGACTGCAAATGACATATCAAGTCTTGTATTATTAACAATGATATATCGAGTCTTGTATTATTAGCAAGATACGTTAGTGCATCTATTGCACTTAAATATGGTACTTCAGTGCAAAGTAATTCATCATTCTATTCTGGAGGTTGAAATGGATTCTTTTTTCACATTAAGTGATTGCACAATCATAGGTGTACTTGATGAGTCAATTTTACACCAACTCATCGTGGGCATCTTAGCTTGCTTTCGAGGACTTTTGTGTTGCTTTGGTTGTTTGTTTTGCCTTATTTCATGTTTTTAGGAACCTTGAGTTGAAGAACACAAAAGGAGAAAAAAAACTGGCATAAATAATGAAGTTTAGGAGCTTCACACAGGAGGCACACGCCTCAAACAAAGAGGTCGAAAGCCAAGTCACTAAAAGCACCCACACCCATACTGAAGGCGTAATCTCACCATCAAACCATGCGCTGCTGAAAAGTCCAAGAGCTCCCTACCGCTGTCATTTCTCAAATCAAACCCAAAACCCCCCATGTACGCCTTGATACCCATCCACCCCTACACCAACATGGTCATTAAAATCACCATCTATGAAAAAAGAAAATAAGAAGTGTTATAATTAGGGATAAAATAGAGGAAGTTTTAACTGTCCTTATCTTAAGGAAACTTCCCCCATGACCCCATGATCTCATATCAAGGTACATGTAGAAATGTCTAGCAGTACGTATAGTATGCTATAAATCTATAACCCAATCCCAAAGAAAGTAAATTGAGAATTCCTGAATGTCTAAAAACTGTTTTCCGTTCGACATGGTATCAAGCAAGTTTGAATACATGAGAAAAAAGCTTCCGTTGTCGTCGCCAGAGTCCAGACAACTCTTCAAATTATATTTCCTTCGATTTTCTATTAGAAACCCTCGCTACCCACAAAAAAAAATCCGAAAGATTTCCAAAAAAATCTTAACAATCTGTTCCCAAATCAGCCCCAAAAAAAAATTCACGATGTCAGATTTTGTTCGGCGAGGAAATTCTCGTTGGCGTTCTAGAACGGCTTGACAAGGATCTGTTTCACTATTTCTTCAATCGTAGTTCCCGATGTGAGGGTCTTCTCGATGAAATCAGCCAAAAATTGATGGCAATTTCTTGTCCAGAATTCTTGAAATGGCGCGGTTGAAGGAAAATAGGGAGGCGCTCGGAGGAGGAATTTGCCGACGACGACGGTGATGGCAGCTTTGGGTTTACCTGCTCTCCATTTAAGGGGAAGACATTTAATAATTCTGGATAGGAAGAACTCGATGACGATAGGCGAATTCTATGCAAACAGAAGATAACACGGGCTGTTTTCAAAAGAAAGCAGTTCCAAACCACATAGCCAGCAGATGGTAAAAGACTCGAATCTTCTCAATATACTGCTTGCGGAACTGTGCCAATTGACCGTGACAGCGATTCATGGAGAGCACCTTCCGGATTTCATACTTGTTCATATTCCGACCCACGCAGAGTAGAGACCCAATTGCGACGATGGCTCTCGACATGAGTATCTCGAGCTTGAAAACACCATGAGAAAAGAAATGCGAATAGCGGCAGTGCAATGGCAAATCCGAAGAAGGTAATCCATGGGACCGCGACACTGAGCCATGTTCCCTGGTAGAAGCCGAGAAGTATGGGGGAGTTCTCTAGGCTGCTTAAGAGATATTTCCAAGGTAGTTAATATTTGGTTTCTAATAAGCAGATGTGGCATTGCAGACTAGGTCAAAGTCAGAGCATCGGATAAAAAATAGATCTGACAAAGGGATCTGTTGAGTTGAAGCATAGGGGAAATCTTATGATAAGAGATAAACTCTTAGTGCAGTGGAGTTTTTGACTTTGAAGCTGAAAGGGGGCTCTTTTCTGTTGTGGGACTTTTATTGAGGTACCAAATCACGCTTGATAGGCCTGCGCATCTATAGATTAGATTCAAAGGGTGTGAATGTTCTCCATGCTCAAAGATAAAGCTAGGAAGATAACGTGGATGCACTTCAATCTCCTCGGAAGAAAGATGCAGTAATGTAGAATGTTTTTCTATTTCAACAATGAAAAAGGGAAAAAAGAAGGCAACAATGGTGTTTGATGGTTCCGGTTGTCTTGAAGATCATTATGTGCAATTGATGAATTTTTCCGTTGTGCATTTTGGAGGTAAAAAAAATGCTTGCAAAAGAGGATTGATCTCTTATTGCTGCAAGTGTTGAAGAAACATCAAACCTGTGGATATATTAATTTTCATTGGTATGCTGTAAAACTTGATTGCACTAATTATGGAAAGATGCCCAAGTTGTGCAAACTGATCAAAAAGATTAATTGGGTTATATCAAAGGAATTTTTTGGTATACCCGAGTTGAAGTTGTTATTGAGGAAAATGTCGTTCCGGAGGAAAAGGTCACCACAGGAATATACAAGTTGTTCATTAAAAGGAGGTCGCCATAAGAGCTTGGCAGAAAGACATGTTCAAAACACTGTTCCTTGGAAGAAGATCGACACAGGAGCTTAAAGTTTTTCTTAAGAAGCATGAAAAAAATCATGATTACTCATTTGGCAAATTGAGACTACTAAATTCGTAGTATCAATTTAAAGAAGAGTGTTAGAATTAGAGATAAAATAGGAAAAGTTTTAACCGTGTAAAAGGAAGAAGTTGATTCTTCCTTATCTTAAGGAAACTTCCCCCATGATCCCATAGCATGGTACATGTAGAAATGTATAGCAGTAGTTAAATTTGTAACCCAATCACAAAGAAAGTAAATTGAGAATTCTTGAATGCCTAAAAACTCTTTTCCGTTCAACAAGAAGAGTCCATTTAATGTGAAGAAGTATTTATGCCAGGCAGAGGAGCGGGTGCTTGTACTTGTTATGAAGGAGTTGATACAGGCGGGTTACAAGGATGGGACTGGGTGGTGTCTAAGATCCTATCCGGAGTGTGCCTCGGGCATCCGGAAGGTAGTGAATTGCAGTAGCATCTCGGGGGCACATGTGCAGAACAGAATTTATGTGTGGAAGATGGAATTTGGACTAGTAGCTAATTTATGCTCCAAGAGTGGTATGGGTATGGACCCGAAGTCACATATGATGGTGATCGATAATGAGTCTAATTGCAGATATGGATGAACGAGTTCCTCAAAACTGAAGGAACTGCTTCACCACACAACAGTGTCAAATTGTTGAATTTTTTTGCATGCAATCGAAGAATAAGCAGCTTCCATGATGAGACTGAAAATCAGCAACACCTATTTATGAGACTAGTACAGTCTGGAGAACTTACATGTTAAACTGACGGTTGTCTTGAAGTTCATCAGTTACAGGGGTAACAAAGGAATTGGTCAAAGGATCGTCAAGAATCAAACACCAAGGCTCCTACAAGCTTTTGAGTTGCATAACATTAAGAGACTTTTGTCAGGATAACTGTCAAACAAGGATTTGATGCCCCTGTGAAGGAGATTAATTAACCAGTAGACAAGCCAAGGTAAGGTCCGGAAGTTTAAGTATGTGGTAACGCTGGCATCTCCATAAAGGGCACCTTATCAAGTTTTGACCTAAATTCTTTCCATTTGCTCTTTTTGGTTTCATCAAGACTATCACCAAAACTAAATCCATGTACTCTCTCCAAACCTGCATTTGGAAAAATAAAGGGATTTAGCATGCACTAAAGGCATCAGAAAGGATGCATGAGTAGATGCAACATGGCGAGGCACATGATGTTCAGTGGCAATGTCTTTAAGATACTGGCAGGACAGAGAGAATAAGACTACTGGCACCATCAGTTCAAGCTAGCTACTTAAGGAGTGCTCCAAACCAGGTCATTAAGTTCACCTAAGCACAAACTCATTTATTTAGACCGGTGTTTTGGTTGGGGTTTGGGGCACGGGCAAGCATTTGCAAAAAGAAGCCATAATTGAGCAGTTCGCGCGCAAGGATAAAACAGAAACATGGCAAAACACTTACTTTCCCTGATCTTGGATATCAAACCTTCAACAGTGGTGACAAGCCACCTAATGTGCCAGTAGCCAATTCCAATTCAAGCTCTGGTATTTCCACAGATGCCGAATCAGACTGAAATAATTAACATGGTCAAGAATCAGAAATATTCATGCAATCTATATAAGGATAAGCAAACCTAACAGGAGAGCAACAATTACATATCTTTTAAGACTTGACGGACAAAAATACCTCAACAAATGAATAAGATTAGCCTTATTAACCACAATGTTATATTTATAAGCCAGCCTAGTCCATACCTTTATCACATCCCGCCTAAGATCTCTTATGTTCTTCACATGGACAGTTGTCCTCTTACCTCTATCAGGAATACATCCACCAGGTTTTACCTGTGAGGTACTAGATATCAGTAGTGCTAATGAGAAGAAGGAACTGCAGCCATGTGTAAGCTGCAATCAGCAAGATTTGAAATGATTTAACCTCAGAACTACGATAAACAGGAATCGCAAGAGGAAACTATCACAATTACTTCTTGAAAGTAAGGAATATCTGTTGATGGTTAAGTTGGCAGATCCAAAAATATACTAAATAAGGCCTTTCGGCTAGCAGATGAGATGCAAGTAACTAATGTAACACAAAAAAACGCTGGAGGATGACTTCAAGAAACAAAGAGCAAAACATTAATCACGAAGAAGCCAGAGTTCACATTCCAGTGGCAGTTCCATGAACAGCAGCTACATTATTTTCTTGACCGGAGAACCACAAAGAGGATACCGGTAATAAACATGCGGAAATCACATGCGGATGCACAAACTCCACATGTCCCTGGAAAGGTCATGACCTGTCCATAAAAGAATGGTTTAATGGTTATTAGCATACAATTTAAAACAAGGGCATGGGTTAGCAGTCAGGCAAGTATACCTCTTCAGGTGCAGAATATCTAAACAGAGCATCAGCAATTTCTGCAGTATTACCCTGAGCAATAGCTTGGCAGCTACCCCTAGATCCTACACGACCATATGCTTCCTCTAGATTCTGACGAACATCTTCTGATGCCTCTAAAGTGTTTTCTGGACTAGTTAATTCATTTTTATGTCTCGGCCAAATATCCCAAGGCAGCATGTTCTTCAGGTGTTCGCTCATAGAACTTGATAGTCAATGATGGATCAGGGGACGGAGCATAGCTATTTAAGATGAGATTATCATCCATAAGAGAACACATCAACTTACTAAATAGCTGTTACCAATCAAAGAGATGGCCCCTTACAGATTCTCAATAAAGATGTTTCCAGCAGGATCATCAAGTATGAAGGTAAAATCCACCTTTCCAGTTGCACAAGCTCCAGTTTCACCATGAATAAATCTATGGATTCAGCTGTCTGCTGATCTAATTTCTGCAGCAAAGAGTAAGGGCAATTAGCAAAATGATGAATTCTGGCTGTCAACAAAATCATAAGAAGTCTCACCTTCTGCTCTTCCTGAAGGGCTACCAGCTCATCTGCAGCTCTTACCAGTACCCCTTCAACCTGTAAGTATGTAGGAAAGATGAAAAAAACAATAGAAGGTAACAAAGAATCCTCAAAAAAGGATGGAGAATCCAAATTTTTGAAGGGGTATCAAGAAGATACCGTTGACAAGGAACCGCACTGAGCCTCAGGAGGGATCTCAAAGTCCAATTCAGGGAACTGCACAATAAACACACAGGGAGACAGGGACGTTACCAAGGTAAACTTGCATCAGGGAAGAAAACTTAGCACCCATATAATAATATGAGATTGGCACACGTTTTAGATGATACAGTCGGTGCCATGCTTAGAAATCCACTAAACCAGTGAAGGAACCTTGATTGTGGCAGTCTCCGATCTCACCACTTGACCAATAAACATCTGCATAAAGAAGCCACACAGCATGATATACTCAAATCTTCCATAAGAAATTGCAGGCAAATGGGAATAGACGAAAATGGAAAGATTATAAAATTTATGTACAACTGAGAGTTTCAGAAGTAATTCATAAATGATAAATGCAAATAATTTTTTTGGTAGGTATAAATGCAGTAAACTGACTATTAGTAACAAAAGAAACATGTGAGAGTGAATCGCCGATCTTACATAAAGCAAATTGAAACCAAGATTAGACAATTAAAATGAATTCCACCCATGTTATCATCAGAAGAACCCAACCAACAATACCAAAATCCTTGGAGAACAACCTTTTGATCGCCTGATGGAACTTCCAAGTGGAAAGTGGTAGTGACAACCTTTAGGTTGGATTTCATCAGCAAATTGCAGTTCGTTGTTCCTTACGAGATTAAGACCAACGGGAATCAGATACCTCCAAAGAACCATGATCGGGGAAATAATCTTTACTTATTGCAAATTCTAGAGAAATAAAAGATGATTACATCTCACCACAATGAGGACATTCAAAGGCAGACAACAATATCTGAGACAAACGAGAGGATAAAAATAAATAACATAGCAAACATAACGAATATTTCTTCATATACATGTATATGAAGAGCCTCTCCTTACAACAAGAGACAAAAAAAATTCCAGTGAACTTCAAATATCAGCATAACTCAAGTAGCTGACATTTAGCGACAACCGCGTGCGGTAAATTATATAAGATAGGAGAATGCAGAAGCAAGTACCTTTCTAAAATGTGGAATAAGATTTAACAAAAACCTCGTGATGCCGTGCAATAAGAGCTTCATAAGAAGATGGCACCATCATAAAAACGAATACATAAACCAGTAAATATAAATTCCAAAAGTCAACTACAAAAAAAAATCACAATAACTGCCGCAAACATAAGCACGCCAAGACACCCAAATTATCGATCAAAAATTATGTCGACCGAAAAAATCATATACAGTCAAGAATTAGAGACGCAATCATACATTTACACCGCAGCGCATGCATAGGCTCTCAATTTCGTATCGTGGAGCGTCGGAATCTTCGGCAGAAAAGGCTTCCACCACGGAACCAACGTCCACGATTTTGGGAGTGCTCGGCATTGCCGTACTCGTTTCCATGGATAGTGAAGTACCAAATCTCCAATAGGCTTATAATTTACTCTTCTTCAAGGCTTGAGTCTTAACGGCTGTTCTGTGTTATTCAGCAGTTCTGAATGCAGGCCAGAAGTTTTAAACACAATGGCTCTACTCTACTCTACCACGAGAATGTCCGAAATAAATATATAAATAACGTATACCTACTTACATCTTGCCGTCGTAGCTCAGCGGGTAGACGGCGTGGCTTTTAGTAATCCTTTTCTAGAAGTCATAAGAAAGCCTGTTCAAGCCATCTGTAAGACAGAATGCGGGTAGAAAGCGCCTTCTTTCTTTAGGGCTTGCCCTTTCTCTGGATAGGGGACATCCGCTCTTTTGATGTGAAATTAGTCAGTTTGAGACCCGGTCAGGAACTTCAGGGGCAGGCTTGCATTCATCAACGGATTCTGCTTCCACTGCCTTAGTGCTAATTACAAACTCATTATAGCAAAAAGGGGTGCTTTGGCGTGATGCTAGTTTTCGAGAGCGAGCCCTGCCATAACAACTTGGAGTCCGTATCATGGTGAGACCCCTTCTGTAAACCGTCAGCTCTCTAACAAATACCTTCTTCTATTTATTCTACTATTACGATGGACAGATATTTTGCGCAAGTACTTAAAAATAATTATTTAAAATTCTATTTTAATTGTATATTATTAAAATTAACAGTAGATTACTAAAATAACCGTGTCGGATTCGGGCCATGCCCGGGCCAAATCCGGGTCTATATAATATTGGCACGAAATTTATTTTAAAGTTTGAGAAAACTATAAATATGTCATTCTAATTATTAAGAAGGAAAAAAAAGCATGTATTAAGGTGCTTATTTTTTAAAAAGTTTAACTTCTTAAAATAAGAACAAGTAGTAGAAGGTTGTTTGCGCAAAACATTGATTTTCTGAAAAAAATGTGCTTATAAGCTAATTATAATTTTAATAAGCCTGCGCAAAACAGACCCTTAGTCGTGGGTTCGATTCCCACAGACGGCGTTTCTGTGTATATTAGGCCCTTCTTTGCCAAAGAGTTTAGTCACTTTGCAAGCATATGAATTATCCTATAGAAAATCAGTATGGGTACAAAACAGACTTTAAATGTTTGCACCAGAGAAGGGTATTTTGATTATTTATTGGTCTAGGTATATAACACGAGGTTTTTGTTAACTCTTTATACCACATTTTAGAAAGATAACTGCTTCTGCATTCTCCTCCAGTGTAGGGGTAGGGCTCAAAGGTGTACATGTAACAGCCAGTGTGAGTAGCGATAGGGCTCAAAAGTGTACATGTAACCGCCAGTGTGGGTAGGGGTAGGGCTCAAAGTGTACTTTCACCGAAATCGATATTATGAGCTTAAAGTTATCTTACCAAATTTAACTACAAATATTCTTTAATCAACATTTCAATTTTTCATAATTTTATCAAATACTCAAAAAAAATACAAAGTTAAAAATTCAACATTTCAATTGTTTTCATAATTTTACCAAACACTCAAAAAAGATACAAAATTAAAAAGAGAAGTAGAATTAAAAGAAGAAGTAAAATGAGAAAATCAGTATGGATACAAAATATGCCGTAAATATTTGTGGCCGAGAAGGATTTTCTGATTATTTACCGATTTAGATATATAACACGAGGTTTTTGTTAACTCTTTGTACAACATTTTAGAAAGGTAATTGCTTCCGCATTTTTCAAGTAATTACCGAAGTTGTTTTATGTTATGTAATCAAGCCCTGGTAGCTCAAGTGGTGAGAACTACACTTCACAAATGTGAGGTCCAGGGATCGATACCCACATGGGTCGCAAAAACGGAAACGGCCTCTTTGTATAATTATAAGGGTAAGGCCGCTTACATCAGACCCCCCAGACCCCAACATAGTTGGGAATATACTGGGTAAAGTTGCAGGTTCTATTGGGATGTAATATTCTTTAATTCTTATTTAATAAAATTTCTTATCCAAAAAAAATTCAAAATGTTGTTAATTTGATCAAATAAAAAATTCAAAAAAAACTATCCAATAAAATTTATAGGTAAATATGTGATATATCGTGAAGTTGTTTATTTAAAAAAATAAATAAAAATAATATTTATTATTAGGAAAATACTTTTAAGCACTTTTAAAATTAATCATAAATTTAATCACGAAAATCAATTAGAAAAACCATAATCCAAAGTAGAAGAGGTTGACAAGTTTTGTAAAGTCTATTTTGTGGACATTTTATGGTTTAACGTTTACTTAGACACAACCTCACAACTTGAGTGTGAAGACGGAATAAGGGTCAACCTTGGATGGAGCGTTGGCATGTAGCTAGTACAATCGCACAAATATGTGTCGTCCTGAGTGTGACACCTAGATGAGCCAAAACGTGGAGTAACATCACTAGTTAAAGTAGAATTAGCTAGATGTCTATGTCATCCGGTGTGTGATGACAATTGTAATAACAAGTTTGGGTGGCTTGGTTGAAGCAACTTTGTCGGACTTCGAACGTGACAATGTCGGAGCACATGCTCTAGCATTTTAAACAAGGTAGGAACGATCTTGTCAGAGGTTGACAATGTCGGAACACATGGTGACATGTGAAATGATTTGGGGAATCCATGCAAGACAAAGACTCTGCAATTTGGAAATACAAGATTCATGGAATCTACACAAGCCATGAAGTCTTGCAAACTAGGAAACACATATTGGAGATAATGATTGAGGATCCGGGTGGACTCAAACGTAAGAAAGAATCCTAGTGGGTCTAGGATTTACATATGGTCAATATTTACAAATAAGGAAGTGTTTCACGGGAGAAGGAAAGTCTTGGAGACGAGTTAAGGAAAGTCTTGGAGACGAGTTAAGGTAACTCGTAAGACTTGTCCTTGTGAAATGACTCAGCTTGTATAAATAGGTGAGTATGCACGATTGAGTTGCACCCTTTGATCTCCCATAGTATTCCAAGCATGAGTTTAGCGTCCTAAGGGAGTCTTCATGAGAGCCGATCGGGTACATCAAAGGAGTGTCTACAATCACGTTGGAAGAAGATTATCAAGGTAGGAATAAGGTGGATTGCTTTGTCTATTGTTCAACGCGGATCTGGTTGGGTCATTCACTGATTGAAGAAAATTTGGGGTACAACCTTTATTGTAGGATTATACTTGAGAGAAAACAGTTCTTTATCTATGGGGATGAGTGCATTGTTAGGATTTTTATGATTTACAAAATCCATTACTGAAATTTCTTATATTGAGCGAGGCCCCATAGAATATGTAGTTGAAATCTAACTGCGTGATCATTCTTGGTGTCCCTTTATGCTTTTTATGCAGAGTTTCTTAACGCGTCTGTCATCACACAGACAATAACAAATTCTAAAAGACAATTTCTGACTTAACAATTCTTTTGGAAAGAGTTGTCAATTTTGGTAAATTTTGTGATCTTAATTTTTTTTTTTGTAAAACTTCTAAAATTAAAAGTTCAAAACAAAGGTGGGGCTAGTTTAGTGTGCATGACTACCTGTACATCTCTATCAAAAAGTTAAAAGAAAAAAGAAAACTATTATTGAAATGACAAAATTATTCCTAATGAAATCATAAAAAAGCAACTCGCCTTCAGTACTGAGTCGTCTTATCCAACACGTCTGCAAAAAAGCTCTTCAACCATGGCAACATTTCTCGAAATACAAAAACTCATGTAATTTTTTTAAAAAATTTAAGGGGGTGCACTTACACCCGGAGTGTGATGAAATGATCCGCCACTGAGTGACAAATGTATTATTATTGTACCGAGAACACAAATCATTTGATGCCAAATCACTCAGAATATTGTTGTGATCCCTTTTCTTTGGTTCTTGTTTTGCCTTTTACTTTTTCTTTTTGGTTGCTTTCCCTACAACATCCAAATTCTCGATCGGAAAGGTAAACATGACTACGTTTTATGTGTCCAATCTCTTATTTATTTAGTTTGAGTCAAAGCGGAATCTAACTCAAAATTTTAGAGAGCCAAACAAAAATTATTTTTTTTTTGCGAGGAGGGGGGGCCTGTGGCTCCAGAGGGACAGCCCAGAGCACGGATGCTAGCCCCCTCACTACCACCTAAATCCGCCCGTGAGTAGATACATAAATATAACATATTTTTTTGTTGGCTTGTTTGAGGTGGTCGTGCAATCTTATAACAAGTTTTTCATCAACAGTTCATTGCTAAAATATAATTGTTGGAAAGGTGTATCTCATTACACAAAAGTGCATATCTGATATATTAGTTATTAGTCACATGTATGATTCATTTTGCATAGATACACATTAGACTTGTAATTATCCTAGGATTGAGATACTTGTAATCTCTATCACTTATCTTGTAAAGTCACACCCATATGCGTATGAAAGTGTTTCGAGGTGTGATTATTAAATATCTGACCAATTTTTTAATGTTTAAAAGTTTTCTTTCATGGTATCAGAATACTCTGTTCACGCTTAAAATATACACACTCTTGTTCACAGTATGCGAACAAGATGTTCTTATGTCTAGTTTCATATCATATGTCTTCCGTGCAACAAACTTTTGCAACTCTTCCTCAAATTGGTTCCATCAAGTTGGATGGAGCTAATTATCTGATGTGGTTAGCGCAAATAGTCCATGTCCTGTGCGGCAAAATGTGAAGGAAAGAAATAGTAGATGATTTCATCCCATGCCAACCTCAATTTCTGTCAAAGGAAGACAAAACTGTGAAGCTAATATCCTAGTTATTAGTCATTATGTATAAATACATATTAGACTTGTAATTATCCTAGGATGGAGCTACTTATTTCTATCTCTCATGTTGTAAACTCATGCCTATATACATATGAAAATTCTGAAGTGTGATCATTGAAGATCTACCCAATTTTTCGATCTTCAAACTTTTCTTTCATTGACGTACATGTAGTTTGATGTCCAAAAGGGTAATGTCTATTGCTTCAATTTAAGATGTACATCCCAAAACTTCCTACCCATAGTTGAAGACTGAGCTTCTTCTGACCCAACAAACACCTCTAAATATGTAACTCAGTCCTCCCGGCAACGACGGCCATTGCCAAAACAATGAAATCAATGAAAGGTTTCAATCTGCTCGACGTGGAGGAGAATGAGGAAGAGTTGTCTATCGGAGGGGTTCCGCCGTAGCCAGTGATTCCCCCGCCGAAACCTGGGTTGCCGGTGTTAAAGACAGCCGGAGGAGTTCCAGAACTGTAATAGCTAGACTATGGATCACTTAGAAGCTAGACTAAAACAGATTTTACAAAGTATGTGAAGGACGATTCTTTTTTACCCTGTCGAAGTGGCGCCGGATGAAGATTCCGTTGTCGGAGTTGGAATTGGAATCGTCGTGATTGGTGATGCCGTCGCCGGCGAGGCCGTGAAAATGCAAGAACCAGTGCCTAAAATCACATCAAAAACCAAACTTTTTGTTGAAGAAAATGTAAATTTGGAATTGACAAAGTTATTGTCCAATA
>JAOWBN010145225.1:0-18785 GCA_028565015.1 Pinguicula moranensis
GAAATGTAGTATCAATCATGAAAAATGGTTCACACTTTGAAAGTTTTGGCACATATAATTCTTTCCCATGAAACTGACATGTATTATGACTCGTAATTATCATTCTTTTGCATGTATCAAACACGTCAACACAATTTGAAGTTTGAGTAAGCAATTCCTTTTTGTTTTCAAAACCCAATGATATCAAAAGCACAGAGGAATTCATTTGCAAACGCATGTTTCCTAGCTAGAAGTTTATCAAACGATATACGTACATCTCCAAAATCAAATTCCTGAGCATAATAACCGTGGGTGTACATAAAATCAAGTGATTGTGTATCTACAAAGGAAAAAAAAATCATGCAATAACTTATGGGGTATGTAAAAGAAATCATGGGGCCTATAGTAGTCACAACACAATATTTCCACATGCATCTAATGCATTACCGAAATCAAAACCTTGTGCATAGCAATCTTCAAAATATTCACAATCAAGCATAAGGGTAACTAATAATGAATGCGAAGAGTACCTTAAGGACGATGCACCTTTCACCTTAACTTCCTTACCTAGATCTATACACGATTTTGTGCACTCACGCACTTGCCTCTTCTCAACTAATCCATCTTCTTGCATCTGAAGTGCTTTGATCACCTTGTTTTTGCTCATATGCACACCATGCAGTTGATCAAAGTATCCAAGCACAAACTCAGTAAGCTCATTCTCTTTGATGGACAGTAAACTACATGGCTTCTCAAATTCCTACACAAAAGAAACAATTTCTCTCGGTGGGGAACTGATGAGTTTGTTAGTAGATAACAAAGCCTCTTTGTATGTACATACAATCATTGGCTCAAAAGGAATAAAAAATCTTTCATCCTGGCTCTTTTGGGCCATAAGTATTTCACTCTTTCTCTCATTATGTTTTTCCTCACTTTTGTCACATAACTTACTTTTTTCACTCAATTTTTCTCTCATATTTTCAATCTCTATTTCTTTTTCTCTTATCTTTTCAATCTCTCTTTCTTTTTCTTTCAACATCTCAATCTCTCTTTCTTTTCTCTCTCATATTTTCAATCAACATCTCAATCTCTCTTTATTTTTCTAGATTTTCACTAACTAATTACATTTTTCGAATTGATGTTTTGCACATTGAGATTCTGCTCAACTTTTACAATTTGCACATCTTCTAACTGAATATTACAAACACTCTTAAGAGGTGGTATATCCCTCATTGGTGGTATAATATCAATGCTTTTCACCTCAAGAACGTGTGTTGCTTTAACGACTTGCACCTTATCCTTCTGAATTTTACCAACAATCTCGAATGATGTTACCTTGTTTGATTGTGGTGTTGCACGAATGGTGCTCTTCTTCCTCCTAGGCTTATTTTGAACGTCCACCACTATCTCCTTACCATTTGGACATTGAATGAAGGTATGTCCATATCCTTGGCATGTGGTGCTATCATGAGCACAAATTCTAAAAGGTATAGAATTACTAGGAGAAGTAACATTAGTTGTTTCAGCCTTCTTTAGAATGTCCATTGGTGAAGTATTTTTCCATGAAGGTTCCTTTCGTGCCTTTGGTGATCCCTTCATGATCCGCCTTTCTATTTTATCAATCATGCACGCCTCTCTCTCATAACTTGCTTCCAGTTTTTAGTACCTCCTCCAGAATGATTCTATAATGGTTATCTTCTTTAATTGATCTAGCTATGGTTTTGGCTCTTTGAGACAGGTTGTACCTGCACAAAAAAGGTTAGTAAAAATACTCACCACTCCCTCATGTGTATGCACTAAAAGATGTTCACTTAAACACTGGTGTATCACTCAATTAGGCTTTTACCCTCTCTTGAACCTCACCACTTTACCTTTTTCCTCTTAGTATTCCCAGTATGGTTTTAGCCAACTTCAACTCAATTCTCATATCAAGCCAAACAAAAATTGTAGAACGATTGGAAATTGATTCAAGGTTGAGATTTATAGAAGATTACCAAACTTGAATGTGCGGGTCTCGATTTTTGCTATTGAAAAACTCAACTCATGACTAAAAATTCTAACTACTCAACTGGAATAGATCTCTTGTTGATTGCAACAATTTTAATGAAGCACTATTTTGAGGGTTTCGAAATATCTTCTTATTTTTTCCTGTTTTGAAATACACCCATTTGCTTTTGCTTTTGAACCGAAAAAATTTTGTTCACATTTTTTTAGCGATTTTTGTTTAAATCAGCAAGGTTACAAACTCAAAAATTGAAGAAAAAAATTAAAATAAATATAAACTATCAAACAAAATTCGGTCTCAAAGCTATAAATAGCTAAGCAACCTGAAAGCTGAAAGATAGGGGCAAAAATGTCCAAACCTCGCTATGATAACAAATGATATGAATCCTTGCCGAACTTGTGATAAAACTCCACACCCAATTCGGTGATTCGAAAACTTGATCAAAAGGACGATTTTGTTGTTTCCAACGCTTGGACAACACCTTGTGTCCAACCAACTTAAGTCACAATTTTTGTAAGGATGAAAGACGCCACAAACAACCCCCTGAAGGTATTGGATTGCCAATCAAGATTTAGGGGTGTTCAACGTTCTTAGTGATAGCAGTAAGCCCTTCACCGCCTCCCCTTCTGCTAAGTTAACGCATTTTAAAATTCCATCCACTTTAGCTTCCGCTAACCGCTATTCCATTTCCGCTACTTCCGTTAAGATAGCGGTAGCGATAGTGACATCCGCTAATAAATAAATGCTTAGCAGCCTATTGATGATTTGTTTTTTTGACAGTTTATCAAATTCCAACAATCTTTTATAACCTTTTCAGCAAATTAAACTTGTACGTCCAATGAATCAAAGATATACATTTTTTGCTAAATCGAGTAGTAGAAACACGAGTTATAAAAGAGTTAAAGCAGTGGCTAATACACGAGAATATTATTAAGAGACTGTTGACAAGAAAATAACAGATTTCTTGAAACAAACACTTGTAACAGACAATAGTAAGTTAATCAACATTTTCCAACACTTCTGTAGTACCAGTCTCAGTGGAAAGGATCTGAAGTCTGAAGCAAGCTAATAGACAAGAATTGAATGATAAGTCCCAAAACACGATGCCACCTAACTCAAAAGAGAAAAGATAAATCAAAGAAGGCTTAAAACCAAAAGAGAATACGAACTCTCATAAAACTCAAAAATCAATTGTGTATTACAATGAGGATGTTGTTCCCTTTATATAGAGGTAGGGGAACGTCTTAGGTGTCCTAGAATGCTTGGAAAACGTGTCCTAATAGTTAGGCAATAATCTAATTTGAATAGGAAAGAAACTAGTCTATATAAGTGCTAATTAAGTAACAACCTAATCTAAAGATTTGGATAATGTTTAAGAACGAAATTTCGTTATCCACCTTGATCTTGTCTCAATCTGGTTTCATCTTCATCTTATCCAAAGGCTCTTTGTCTCTGTCTTGTCTCATCTTCATCTTATCCAAAGGCATAGGATTCATTTGGGCTTGGGGTTCGTGGCCCCTCTTCTTGGGCTCATATTTGGACCAAGTTTATGGGATTCCATGGGCCATAGGGTCCTGGACCCTCTTCTTGGACCCATTTATCTCATTTGGGCCATGGGGCAAAAATGTGTCAAATGTAGTGGATGCAGCCCACATCTAATGGACCAATCCATTTAAGACTTCCTTGAATTTCATAGCTCTCATACTTGTGTTCGGCCCATATATCATGCTCAGACTCCTTATTCGTCTAGGACTCATTGTTACATTACGACTCCTTGTTGGAATAGGATTTCTTGCTGAGTTAGAACGCCTTGTTGAGCTAGGACTCCTTTTGGGGTTAGGACTCCTTGTTGTAATAGGACTCCTTATTGGATTAGGACTCCTCAAAGGATTAGGACTCCTTGTTGGAATAGGACTTCTTGGTGGATTAGGAATCCTTATTGAAATGGAGAGGACGAACACATGATGTCCATTGAAGGTGGAAATGAACTTGAAAATACCATGAAGCCGACAAACAACATGATTCACTCATTATGTCCAATTGGCCTATCACAAGGGTGAAGTCTAAGGAATTCAAGAAGGCCATAAATGGAATGTCCAAAGAAATGTGGGCTAAAAATATGACATTTGGAATTTTTGGACCCCACAACCCAAAATTGTCAATGGCCCACGGCCTAATAGAGAAGACCCGGCTCATTAAGGTTCAATTTTCTAGCCCCAGAGGTGAAGTCCAAGGCCCAATCCATCATGAATCAAGAGCTAAAAACGTGGAGGAAAGAGAAAATTGGAAAAAAGGAAAGTTCTTACAATTTAGGGATTTTGTCTCCTTACCTAAGGAAAGATGTTCCCTTGACAACCAACACTCCTTTGCCCATTCAAGAAGCTTCCTTACATGACCAAGACTCCTAAGGAATGGAGAAAACACGTGGCCTAAATGATATGAATCCTTGCCGAACTTGTGACAAAACTCTACACCCAATTCGGTGATTCAAAAACTCGATCAAAAGGACGTTTTGTTGTTTCCAACACCTGAAGAACACCTTGTGTCCAACCAATGAAAGTCACAATTTTTATAAGGATAAAAGATGCCACAAAAAACACACTAAAGGTATTGAATTATCAACAAAGAATTGAATGATAAGTCACAAAACAAGATGCCATTTAATTCCAAGGAGAAAAAATAAATCGAAGAAGATTTAAAATCAAAAGAGAATACAAACTCTCATAAAACTCGAACATTAATTGTCTATTACAATGAGGGTATTGTCCCATTTATATAAAGGTATGGGAACATATTTAGACTGCTAAATATCCTAAAAAACATGTCCTAATTAATAGGAAAGAATCTAGTTTGGATATAAATAAAACTAGTCTAGATAAGTGCTAATTAAATAACAACCTAATCTAAAGATTTGGATAAGGAAATGTGTCTTTGGATAAGGAAGGAATCATTTTGGATAAGTTTTGGGGAGAAACTTCCTTATCTATTAAATCCTTGGACTTGGTCTTGTTTCCACTTGTCCTTGGACTCCACAAATCACAAAAAATGTGCACTATCCACTTGAGTTTGTTTCTTGGGCCATGACTTCGATTTTGGTAATGGGCCGGGCCATTTGAGGTGCGCCATGGGGCCCACTAAGCAAAAATGGGTCGTGGTCTCCTCTAGGCCAAACTTCTTGGATCATCAAGTTTAGATTCCATGCTCGTATAGGACTCCTTGTTAGATTAGGACTCCTTGGTGGATTAGGACTCCTTGGTGAATTAGGACTCCTTATTGAAATGGGATTCCTTGTTGAGCTAGAATTCCTTATTGAGCTAGGACTCCCTCCTGGGGTTATAACTCCTTGTTGGATTAGGAATCCTTGTTGAGCCATGACTCTCTCCGGGGTTAAGATTTCCTCGGGGATTAGGACTCTTTTGGACTAGCCATGCTACCCTCCAAATGCTTCTTGGGCCTCGAACACCTCGAATATCTTCATCAGCCACGTTCAAAGATCTGATCATCTTGTAACTCGTACCTAGGTTCACTTCAATGTTAAACTCACTACTACAAGTTCAAGAAAGTATTGCAAGTGATGATTCTTTGTAGGATTCTAACATTTATATGCTTTCATTTAATTATTGAATTATTTTAATAGCATGGTCGATAATTATGGACTAGACCCCAATTTAATTGGAATGTAATGGCTGTACAATTATTATTATTATATTAATTCTTGGTTGAATATTTGTAATAGTTATATTAATTCATAATGTGACTTGCATGTCATGCCTTTCTCTATCATGATTCTTAAATGTATTTCTTTTCTACTCTCGCTCCCCTAAAAGGTTACTTGAGGTTTCTCCATAGAAATATAATGTACATTTAGTCTAGTGGGAGGTACAAAATGTCAGGGGTAGGAATACTACAAATATTTTTAATTGAAGAATGAAGGAGGCACCAAGAAGAAACCAAAAAGTTGAAGATTCAAGAGTTGAAGATCGCCCTTAGGTTTTAAGCCATCTAGTTTCCTCAATGGCTCGAGGAAACTAGTAGAAATCCATAATCATCCACGGTTATGCTTGTGTTATTTTATCATGCCTTATTATTATTATTATTATTATTAATATTATTATTATGTTTTGATAATAGTAGATATATGCATGCTAGTTGATGAGACCTAAAGACATATCAAAATCCCTCAAACTAAAATTAAACCTTCCTTTAACAAATTGTTTGAAAGGGATAATGGCTTCATTATTATGATAAAATTACCCTATTGATCTATTAGTTTAATTATTGAGTTAAACTCGATGTTGCCATGTATTTTGAAGAAATGTTATCATGAAAATTATAATTTTTCGGAATAATGGGGTTTGACTTAACTAAAAAACTTGGCTTGTTGAGCTAAACTCAAGGCTTTAAAATTTTAGAGGCTAAGTCTTGGCAAGGTCATGGGATGACTACCCCAAGAATCAAGGAATTGCAAAGTGTTGTGATTGTTAAAGAGTTAACTAGCTTTGAAAATCATTGTTGGCTTGTTGAGCTAAACTCAAGGTTATTATGGTTGGATTGTGATCATTGACCCACTAGAAGATTTAAGAATCTTCCGAATTAATAGTAAGGGTTATTAATTTTCAACAAAATAGTTGGAGCCAAATGAATATGTTTTAAAAGTCTGCTTTATTCTTTTTATTAATATGCATGATAGCAAAATCCTTATTCTATATTTACATGTTTTGTTGTAGTCAAATGTCAACCACTCAAATAAACGTTTATTCTATTTTGGAAACGAACAAATTCAATGGATCAAATTACTTGGAGTGGCAAAGGAATATAAAAATTATTTTAAGAACCAAAAAACTTGCTTCTATCCTTGAAGAACAAAAGTCGAATCCTTCGGATGAGGGTTCATGTAGAGAAATTCTTAATGCTTATGAGAAGCAAATTGAAAGTCATGATATAGCCCAATGTCTTATCTTGGCATCAATGAACGAATAGGGTTCATCTTTCTTTCCTAATTCGTATTCAAGCACGAATAAGATTTTTTGTGGTGTGATGGAGAGTCAATACATATTGTTGGAATTTTGGACCTTGATTAAAGCGCACTTATTTTTCATATTCTTGTATATCTTTTGCGATAATTGGTATGCTTCTACTAAGGGTTTCTTTCCATTATGTTTGAAGATTTTAGAGCCTAAGTTATGTAATTGTGAGCCACAAGACCTTATCATTTGATGTGCATGATGAAGAATTCAAATTGAAATGTTGGCATCAATGACTCCAAAGCTTTAAAAGTAATGTGAGAACTTGAATGCCTTCACGATGATGAGCTACCTCAAAGGGTTGTTTGAGGCTTAGTATAGGATTGAGAGATATAACCTTCCCAAAGTATTATTTAGATGCCAAATGAAAGTGGGAACATCCATGGCGGCCCGTAGCATTAAGATGCTAGGTCTTATCAAAAGGTTGAAACATAATTGTGGTAATGGGAGATGATCTATGCAGGGATTTAATTCCCCAATCCCTTTCGGATAGCTATTCAGAATTCATTATAAACTTTAACATGAATAAGATTCATTTATTTATCAACTCTTTGTACTCCCATTTTCAACAGATGCTCTCCGCCTGCTCTTCCTATTGCATGAACAATAAACCCACATCTTGTTCATCATCTTCACTGATGGTATCTGCCGTGCATCTAGCCGGCAAACTGTAGCTTTTCTCCCTTCCACCCACCCCCACCCCTGGTGACACCTCGTGTGCCCGGGGAGTTCACACACTGCCAGATTTCCCTGCCCGTATTCTTTTCTTTTTTTTCTACTCTCCGAATCCCTAGATTGTACTGTCACACTAGCTGAAGAGAATGCGTAGAGCTATAATTAAAGCTGGGAAGGTACCAATGGCACCCAAAAAAACGCAGAGAACTTTTGAATGGCCGGGTAAGAGTTATGCAGTTCTAGTTACTCACCGCTCGGTACACGAGTTTCTTGGCCCACGGATTCCTCCACGTAGCACAACCACTGTTGGGGTTGAACAGACTCCAACTTTCTTCCGTACAAACTTCCCCACAGATTATAGTGTAGATAGGTTGAGGAACATCCTCAGGGTCCATTTGATAGCAGGCTTACAATGGGATAATGCATGTTATCCTTAGTTATCCATCGTTTGGTATCAAAATTTTTTTTTTCACGTACGGGATAACCCCAAAATTTTAGGCTGACTGGGTGATAAAACGCCAATTTTTATCCGACGTAAAATGCAGGGTTTGGTTTTATCCCTCGCTTATCCAATAATAGTTAACCCTCGGTTATCCGCGATCAGGATAATTATGGGATAAACGCTATCAGGCTACCAAACGATGTTTCAGTAAAGAGGGAGCAATGAAGGAAGTTTCAACCGTATGAAAATTAGATAGGAATGGCCTATCCTTTACTTTCCTAAAATTTGGGGAAAATACAAGGATATTGATATGAGATTGTTTCAGATGAATAATATTTGGCTTGGTTCCTATTGTTTGCAGGCGAATGTGGAAAAATATCCATGGACAACAGATAAGACATAAGTTGTACATTGGCGTACTTCAAATGTGCATCCAAAGGGGCATATGCAAACTAAGCTATAGACTATATTGACTGTTATAATGGGAAAAGCTATGGCTCTAGGCGTGTCTACTAGTAAGGTGCAACCCACAATAACCCATTGAAGTACTCTGAGCCAGAGTTGGATGTGTCCCTGAAATTCTCACTAACAAATTTAGATTGCTCTTGGCCTAGACATAGCTATGTGGGAACAATGAAAACACCAGATGGTTGGAGAGATTTGTAGTTAGGCTTAAAAACTACTGGGTACCTGAACATAATAGCTAGTCCACTAGGAATTGGACAGATTCTCATAGGGGAAGAAGAGTCCTGGTATCTAGAGAATCTGGTGAAACATGACACTGAGTGGATAGTGACCCGGTTATCCGAATTTAATCCGCGGTCTAAATCTGCTTTTGTTGTGATCTCCAAAACCTTGCAGCCTAAGCTACTGTGTTGGATAAAAATGTATGGCCTACCTATACAGTTATGGAATAGGTCCACATTTGAAACCATTGGTGCCAAGATAGGTAAGCTGATAAAAATTGATTATTGTACCATACAACGGCATTATCTAGAGGTTGCTATACTTTTGGTACAGATTGATCTTGGTACATAGGTACTACCAGCATGGCCCATTAAAATTGATGATATGACTCATATTCTCTACATTTCAAAACTGTCAGATTCAAGACATAATGCTAATTGGTGGCATAAAACTGAGGATATCTCTAAAGATAATGACAGCTTTGGCACTGATGAATGTTCATTGAATGACTCGGTAGAAAATGAGGGCAACTTGCCAAATCAATTTGATATAATCCCTATGACTCATAAAGAGCTATTAGGCTCAACATTGGGTACAAAAAGTATACTTGCTCTGGAATATGGTAAAACAGGTAATGAGAAACTTGTACAAGAGAGTGTTCATATGGAGAAACAGTCTACTGTTACTGTGAAGGATGCAAATGAAGAGTGGATACCTCATAAATTAGCATGGTATCCTAACCGGCTTAGATGTCCGGTGGTGAGCTACAATGGTAATACTCTTGACTACGAGCAAACAATTTACAGAGAAAACATAATCTCCTACCCAGGTGACAAAAGCATACCATAAGTGTCTGTCCAGTTTGGCTCTAAGGTAATAATTGTACAAGAAATAGTATCTGATCAACGTGAATGCAATCTAGATGGAAATATAGAGAGGTCCCCCCAATTGAGGATCATTGTGTGGAGACGACTTCATTTGATGACCCCTGCCAGGTACCTGAACAGTTGGATATTGAATCTTCAGCTATTATATCAGAGGCATAGGTGGTATTAAATGCCCATATTAATGACTTCCCACTTCTTGGTATTAATCTATAACTTGCAAAGGAGCCTCATATCACACCAAAGAAAATACTGATGAAGAGGAATAAAGGAGGAACCAAAAACAAGAAGCCAAAAATGAAAAGCAGGTGATCTGGACTCAGAAAGAGATATATTTGTCCTGGAGAATTGGATTGGTTAGCTGGTAGAACAATAATCCCCTAGATCTCTGGCATCCTTGCCTATGACTGAGCTATCTATTGATCAACTTAGTGTGGAGGCTGATCATACCATAGCAATAGGCAAAGATCTAGGTCTTTCATTTGGTTCCAACATTCAGGAAACACGTGATATACTAATCAATATGAACTAACAACAGTAGGAAAGCATTGGAAACATCTAGCAGAAACAATGGGATGTGAGGAGAAGGAATATCTTCTGAATGAGATTCATCACTTATAATGTTAGAGACCTTTGTGGCCAGGGTAGGAGAAAAAAGTTAAAGACTTAAATGTGACACAAAAATCGGATTTCATCAGTCTACAGGAAACAAAAATGGACTGCATAGATAAAAAACTGTGTGATTATTTATGGTTTGATGAGGAGTTTGATTGGATTTTCAAGGGTTCAGTAGGACAATTAGGTGGGCTCTTGTGCATATTGAATAAAAATATATTCTATAGACAACGAATTCTTTCGGGTGAAGGTTTCCTAGTATTATCAGCATTTGACACAGAGATGAGATAATATCTAACATGTTGAACATATATGGCTCAAGTGATGTGCTGTAAAAAATAGGGCAATGGGATGAAATCAGAAATATGCATCTTGGCAAGGAAATAGAGAAATGGAGCTTAATGGGAGATTTTAATGTTGTCTTGGACCCAAGAGAAAGAAAAGGCAGCTCTTATCATTCGTGTGAGCAAGAGATCTTAGCTTTCAGAGCCTTTGTCAATGATATATTGATGTAGGATCTAAGAATGGAGATGCGAAGATTCACATGGTACATAAAATCTCTTAAGGCAATGAGTAGATTAGATAGATTTCTTGTGAATGAAAGCTGGATTGGACAGGATACAACATTGACTCAGAGTGGACTTGATAGAGATGACTCAGATCGTTGCCTAGTTTCTTTAAGTGCAAAGATACACTTAATTGGAAATATTGTAGGCGATCAAAGGATGTGGTAGTGGTAAAAGTCCTGGTCCAGATGGACTAAACTTTAAATTCATTAAGCACTTTATGTCTGTTTTCATAGTTGACATTTCTCAGATGTTTTTGGAGTTATACAGGAACTGTAAACTAGCCATAGGGAGCAATGTAGCTCACATTACATTACTAGCAAAGACTGAGACTCCTCTGAAAATCCAAGATTACAGACCTATAACTCTAATTGGTGACATGCCAAAAATACTTGCAAAGGTGCTTGCCAACAGGATCAGTGGAGTGATGGATGAAATCATATCTCATAACCAAATGGCCTTCATCAGAGATAGAAAGTTACTGGATGGTGTCATAATTGCTAACGGGGCCTTGGATGAACTGAAGAAACTAAAATAACATGCAATCATATTTAAAGTTTATTTTGAAAAAGCATTTATACTGTTAAATGGAAATATCTGCAGGAAGTTATGATTCAAATTGGATTCCCAATCAGCTGGACTTGGTGGATTAAGGAATTGCGGTCATCTGTATGTACCTCAGTTCTCATAAATGGTAGTCCAACAAAAGAGTTTTTCCCTAAGAGAGGATTGTGCCTTGGTGATCCACTGTCACCCTTCTTGTTCTTACTAGCATCTGAAGGTCTTTCTATAATGATCAACAAGGCTATAAATCTGCATTTGTACAGAGGTATGGATATTGGCAGGGATAAGGTACACCTCACGCATCTGCAATTTGCAGATGATACGCTATTGTTTGGGCAGGCAAATTGGAACACAATCAGAGCTCTTAAGTTTATCCTTCAGAAATTCAAAATAACCTCAGGCCTGCGCATTAACTACTCCAAAAGCATTCTTATGGGAATCAACATCAATCAAGCCACAGTGGAAGACATGGCGGCTTACATGGGGTGTAGAATAAGCGTCATACCCTTCAAGTACCTAGGATTGCCAGTGGGCACTAATAACTCAAAATAGCAACATGGTCATCAGTGCTGGACAAATTCAACAAAGCTCTCAATCTGTAGGATCACAAATTTCTATTCTCTAGTGGTGAGATGTTACTCCTAAATTTCGTCCTTGCAGCATTACCCTCCCAGTTCTTTGCTTTCTTAAGGGCTTTACATTCTGTCATCAAGAAGCTTATCTCATCCCAAATATCCTTTTTCTAGAATAGTCAGGTGGCAACACAAATGTGTGCTGGATCACATGGAATAAAATGACTACTACAGTGGAAAGTGGTGGACTAGGGATACGTAGTCTGGATATATACAATGAGGCAATGCTCGGTAAATGGGGTGCAATGATTCTGGCTAGTGAGAAAAGTCTAGCTACGCAAAGTTTAAGATCAAAATATGACACTGAAGGTGTTGTCTCTACTGGAAATCTAAAGGAACTAGTTAAGCCAGAGTCACCAACTAGGAGATCAAGAGTAAGGAATAGGGGCAAACCGTATGCATCAAAATGGTGGAATAACATATAGGAGATTATAAATACTAATTGGTTCAGGCAACACATACAGATAAGAGTAGGTTGTGGAGATGGGACCAGGTTTTGGGTAAACAAATGGCACAACACCACCTCTTTAGCTGATAAATATACTAGATTGCATTGGGTCACCATAAATAAGGAAGCTTATATAACAGCTAGGATACTGGGACAATAACAGCTGGACATGGACATGGAATTGGCGAAGATATTTAAGAGACATATCGCAAAATGATCTAACCAACCTCATTCTCTTCTTGCAGGATAATACACTCAGCAGCACAAGGCAGGACAAATACTTTTATGAAGGTAACATGGAAGGAAGATACAGAGTGAGAGCTACATATAAACTGATCTCTACAAGAAATCCACAAGAATACTCAACAAGAAGCACTGTTCCAGTCCAGCATCTGGGATACCATGGCTACCAAAAAATATCCATCTTTGTCTGGAAAATATTGCAAGATGTTTTGCAAACACAAGGAACATTAAAGAACAGGCATATTATACCAGAAAATTAGAATATTAACTGCATACTATGCCACTCAGACAATGAAACTATTGATAATTTATTCTATATCTGTTCTTTTGCAGTACAGGTCTGGAGAGCGGTTAAGGAATGGTTATATGGGGAGGGAGTTAACCAGTTTACTTAGGCACCATCTCTACAAAACTACATAATATCACAGCCGCCACAGGTTAACATGAAGGCATTGGAAAGCTATATGGTTTGCCATGGTCTGGAATATATGGCTAGTTCAAAATTTTGCCTACTTTCAAGCCAGAGAAACATATGCTAGACATAATGTAACAAATATTCATAGGTCTATTATGGATTAGAACAAAAGGGAAAGAGAACTTGTTTCCATACTCTCTTAGAGATTGGCAAACACAGCCATAGACTTGTCTCCAGTTCACAACATGATACTATAGCTTATCATTGCAAGTATAACTCTTGGATGATATGTGTACCAACTGCCAATAATATTTGGGGTTGATAGGTTGACAGTCAGGACATCAGGAGCTATACTTGCAAAATACTGCTAATATGTTGACAACAATGAAGCTGCGGGAGTTGTGCACTAGCAGTTTTCACTAAATTTGGGATGAGAGAAGCACTGGAAACAGATGACAAAGAAGTTTATGTATTGGAGAATAGAGTCCATATCTTGTATTTGGCTCAATTGTATATAGTTTTTTAATTTTCTTTCTTTCCTGTATAGTTATTTTGATTCATTTACATAATGAAATTTGGCTTATACCCCAAAAACAATATTCACGTTTCTTTGACTAAATTAGTGAATATGCTAAAAGGCACCAAAAGTGAGCTTAAAAAGGAAAAGGATACCATATTGCTTGCATCTTCTTCAAAGCCTGAAAATGTGTCTAAATTTAAGCTTCCAAAGTAAAAACAAAAGAAGAGCGCAACAAAAACAAGTGGTGGTGTGAAGAAAGGAAAAATAGCCGAGAAAAGCACTTGCTTCCATCGTGGCAATGCAATTGCAAAGAATATCTTGAATCTTTGAAGAAACTTCAGGAAGGTTCTTCAAAAAGATATTTACATGATTGAAATATTATCTACTTATGATTCAAATTATTGGGTATTAGATACCAAATCCCTCGTTCATATTTGTAACAATTTAAAGGGGTTGAAGCGAAGTGTTTCTTTGGCAAAAGGAGAAGTGGACCTAAGAGTAGGCGATGGAGCAACGGTTACCTCACTAGCAATTGGCACCCGCTATCTCAAGTTGCCTAATGGGCATGTACTAGAACTAGATAAAAAAAATTTATTAAGCCAAATTTTATATATAAGGAAAAATACAAAGTTATATACAAGATCAGAAGAAGGAGAAAAGAATGAAAAAGGAAAATACAATGATCCTTCCACCCTACTGCTTGATTCACATGTACAGATTGGTCCTTAATCTTCCCCTCCTGGCTATAGCTAAGGGTTGTACTAGTACATGACTCCCCTAGCGTCATAGTTTATCAAACAACTCAGCATTCAGTTCATTGCCATCAACATACCACCTAGTTATTCAACAAAAAACTCAAAGTCATGATTGCCAACTTTTCAATTCCATTTTTTGATTGGATATTGGTACGCAACTCAGTTGAGTTTATGATGAGCTATCCCTGTAATGAAGGAGAAGAAGGGTTCCAGATCAAAGTTGTACCTGCAGATCAAGAAGTAAAGCATCAAGAAAAAAATGTCAAAAACAAGGCTTAACCAGCTCATCTGCAATTTTACTACTCAGCCATATAGACTCAGCAGCCACAACTCATGCACAATCCAGGCACCATGATGTTATTTGTAGATTTTCCTCATCCCTACTCTGTTTCACTTCTTTTTGGAGCATAACAACATTGATCAGTTGACCTTCAGCTATAAAGGCTATCATCAGATTTTAGTTAATTTGATGGCTGCACGAGTCATTACTGGTACCAAGAAGATCTTGGTTCATAGCTCAGTCTGCTCACCTTATAACATCATAGTCTTATGATTGTTGCAATTTCTTGCAACATTGATCAACTGACTTTCAACTATGTAGGCTGTCATTAGATTATGATTAGATAACTACAAGAGTCATTATTGAAGCCAGATATATCATGTTCTTAGCTCAGCTCGCTCACCATATAGCATCATGGTCATTAGATTGTTGCAGTGCCCTAGTTAAGCATTACCCTCAAGAAAGATATAGAATGTTACTGCAGATCTGAATCATGGATAGGAGCATATTGTTCCTACTACATGTTTGTGCTTTCAAGATTTACTGCACTCAAAAACCAGAATTGCTCTCTTACTCTTTGGTTGCTGGATTTGTGTTTTCGACTATGTCTGCATGACTTGATTTCTCGGTGCCTATACAAAAATTAGAGGTTAATAGCCTTTGTCCATAAAATGTTCTCTTACATACCTTAAAATCAGTCACTCAAGCAAACTGTATGTTAATATGTGTCCAAGCATTTTCCTACACTTCCGAAATATGAAGCTGCACAAAATTTAAGTAAGTTGAACCCTGGGTTGATTCCTCAATGCCTTGTAGAATTGATGCAGGACCCTTGCATCTGTTGCTCACTAGTTCTTTCTTAATCTTTGCTTTTGTAGACACCCAAGGCTTTAGGCTTTCTTGTCCTTGAGATACACCTTGGTGAATGTAGTGTGGTGGAATGTTGTAGGTTGCCCCTACTTTTTGAAGTAGACACTACGTAGCAGCTATTACTGTGTGGTGCCCATAGCACCATCCCTGACTATGTGAAGGATAAACAAGCTGCCGGTTGAAGTATCCAGTCAGTGATGTTATATAGGAAGAGTTTCATTGTTCTCTTTGTCCTCATCCAAGACCATGTAGATCTCTGTACCAATTGCAGCATTTGCTCCGCATTAGGTTCCATGGCAGTAAAGTAAGCCTTGTTTCTGGCTTTCCATAAAGTCCATATCATAGATAACTAAATTGTGAGCCAAGCATGAATATTAATGCCTATTGGTAGAGCAACCGGATGATTCCAGAGAGTAGGTACCAAGTTCCCCACTATTGTCGCATGAGGTGATAACTATTTTTGTATACCACCCAATAGTAGCTTCGTGTGGATGCATTCTTGAAATAAATGTTCTGTTGTCTTCTCACATATTTCACAGAGTGGACAAGTAATTTCCTGATCCTCTGGAATCACCTTCCTTTGTTGCAGATTGGATTTCACAAGTACTGCATTCAAGGTTAGTTTCCAAGCAAATATACAATTTTATTTTGGTGTAAAGCTATTCCAGATGTACTTTGTGAGTTCTATATGTTCATTAGAAAATACCTATTGTGTATAAGTTGTGAGTGTTCCGTATGCCTCTTTGACTGTATATGGTCACCTATTTGATGACTGGAAAGCGTATGGGTCCCTGTTGAGGTGATGTGGTGATATATCTTGAATGGAAAACAGAAGGTCATTAAAATAAGGTATCTCAGAGTCAAGTAACTGTCTCTTCCATTGCCAAATCCAAGTCTAGCGCCATTAATCCAGTTTCCAGACTTAGCCATACTTATGCCTTGCATTATGCTTTTATAAATAGTCTTGGGTAGGTTGTTGCCAAGATGGTGTCCTTGTGCCATTTGTCCAACCAAAATCTGATGCTCTCTCCATTTCCCAGTTGAATGGACATATTCTATGTAAACCAGTTGCAAGAGTCTCCTGTAGTTGTGACCACTAGTTGGATGCATAGGTTCTTCCCCCATGTCTCCTTCTCTTTCTGTTAGTGACCACAGTTGGTTTATTCAGTTCTTTAAAACCAGCAATAGAAAGTAGGCCATGAATACCATATTTAGATTTCAGAATCTCAATAGCCAGAGAGTTGTCTCCATTCAGCAGTTTATTTCCCCACTTGCCAAGCATAGCTTTGTTGAAGGATGATGGGCAGCGTGCCCACAGAAGAGGGCCAAAAGGGCCATGTGAACTTCATTTATAGCTTCTTGATGGCTTGATTTTGGTGGTATGAAATGGATTGCTGGCGGCAGGTATGTCTCTTCACCCTGTCCTGAATGTGTTTGTACTTTCGCCATGAAGGCTACGCTATCTTGGTCCAAGAAATCTAGCATTTCGGTATGCTCAATGAATGTTGAAAAGGGTACCCTGCAGAAATTTGGAGGCTTGAGGTAGGCAAAGTCTACCAGATACACTGGTGATGGGCTTGAGATATAGTGTTTTAAAATACCAAAGAGATATAGTGTTTTATAATACCAAAAGAAATGGTAAGCGGGCTCTCTTTTCTGCAAGATGAGTAGAGCTTGTATGCAGAAAATTAACACAAGAATTGAAGATCTCATGAACTCTGTAAAAAGAGAAGATATTTGGGACAGTAGAAGCTTATGGACAGTGGCTCCCATACTGCTGCAAATGATGTGTCTGAGTCTGAGCTGAACCTTGTGCTGTGATTGTATTTATTGGTCAACAGGAGTTACACTATTTGAGAACTCAACTGCAACATTACAAGTTTGATATACTTTCTCATGACAGGTTCCAGGATTTGTCAAATATTTCTGAGTTGTGTCGGAGATTGACTGAGACCAACAAGGCACAAGACTACCATTTGATTGACAGACTGATCCGACTTGTTTTGACACTTTCAGTTACTACTGCAACAACAGAGCGTGCATTTTGAACTTTGAAGCGTGACAAAAGTGTTTTTCACAATAGAATGAAAAATCAATATCTTTCGGATTCGATGGTTGTTTATATTGAACAAGAATTATCTAGTAACATTGATTTAAATTCGGTTATCGATGAATTCTACGGTAAGACTAGTCGCCGGGAACGATATATTTAGATATTTTATTGTTTAATTACTTAAACTTTGTTAATTATTTTGATTGAATGTCATTTTTATATTATATTAAATGTTTTTAACTTTTATTTCTTTTAAATATTTAAATAAATTTTTTTTGGAGCAGAAAAAAATAGCGACGAAAAAAAATGACCCCCTAAATTCTTTTATGGTATTTTAGTCGACCCTAATTTTTGGGGCTTAGTTTCGCCCTTGAATTCTGTAACAAAATCAAAGTTGTAAAAAACTAACAATTTTCGCAACTTTTTTTTATTTTTAATAATTTTTTGCAAACATTGCAATTTTTTAAATTAAAAAAATAAGAAATAACAGCTGAAAAATATTAAAAGTATAAACAACCGATCGTAAATTTGCCAACTATGAACTAGACGAGTAATTGTCTAGAAACCCAAATTTTGAACTTCCCAATGACGTTCTGACAAATTTCTAAAAACAGGTGCTTTGAAAAGAGGGATCTCAGTTTCATAACTCGTTCAACGGGATTCAACGGAAGATTCCTCTCTGGAATTATAAATGGCCAATTCCAGGGCGGGAAATGGGAGTTGGGTAAACGATGTGAAAATTTCGCCGCTTGGCGCTTTCATGCACCCCCCAAAGGAATTCATACACCGCCAAATATTTAAACCCTAAGTGATTAAAAATCCATGCAATTTACCAACTCAACTCAACTCCAACTCTCAATTTAACAAGATTGGTTGAAATTCACGCCCAATTCACAAAGACGGTGTGAAATCTGCTACCGATTCGTGCATATTGTCCCGAATCCGTCGACCAATTCTCTCCAACTTTGCATGTAAGGGACGAAAGAGAAACTAGCACCAGTGCTTCAGATTAGTTATTCGGTTTGATACAAGTTTCCGACACTAAAATGGCGGGTGAAGCAGCTGGAGTTAGAGTTGTTCATTCTCCACCTGCAAGGTTGGATAAATTCTCCGGAGTAAGGATTACCA
>JAOWBN010145336.1:0-18784 GCA_028565015.1 Pinguicula moranensis
TACCGTGACTCTGTTCGTGCGATAACACCTGGATTGCCTCTCTTTCTGTACAATTACTCAACCCATCAACTCCATGGTGTTTTTGAGGTGTGTATTAGATGATTTCAGTGAATTATCATCTGATTTTGACCCATAAGTCGAATAGAAATCATTGTTGAATTTAATAGCTCAGAAACTTTTGATTCCATGTACTCAATTATAATATTTCTGTTCAACTGCAAAATCATTGTGTGTTACATTGTACATTTTTGGGGGAATGGTGTATATATATGATAGGGGGGTACACATGTCCAAATTTTGTGCAATACGTGCAAGTGAAACAGTGATTAACTTCACTTGCTTTGTCCCTTATCTTTCAGGCTGCAAGCTTTGGTGGTACTAATATTGATCCCTCAGCTTGGGAGGACAAGAAAGCCTTGGGGGAATCACGCTTTCCTGCTCAGGTATGACAAGATTTTATATACTCTTACAAGTTCAAGTTCAACAATCAGTTTCTTAGATTTTACTTCAAAAGCATAACAAATCGTGTTTATGGTCAGGTTCGTGTATTCACAAGGAAGATCTGTGAGCCCCTGGAGGAGGACTCCTTCCGTCCAATCCTTCATCACTACGACGGTCCCAAGTTCCGGCTTGAACTCAACATCCCTGAGGTAATAACTTGATCTTCAACTTCATACATTCACATTCTTGATTGTCGATAAAAGATGCAAACTTCCTTAAACTCTTTAACATTGGTTCTGATTCATTGCAGGCTCTTTCCCTCCTTGACATTTTTGAAGAAACCGACCCCTTTAAAAGAATCATTCACGTTGATAATTGACATGAAGAACAAAAGAGTAGCAGTTTGCTTGAGTTGTTTGAAAGAGGAGAAAGGAAAACGGCATGAATTAGGCTGATTATGTATATAGATGATCATCATATAGTAAAGCAAGGTTGAGGAGTTGTTGGCCATGGATCCACATTCCCCCTTGTATCTGTACTGAAATATAAATCTGTATGACAATTACAAGGAGAGTTGTGAGTTCTCCGGCGTTCTCTTCGGAGGAATAAGTGTTTTTCCTAATAAGTGAGGAATGTTGCTTGCTGTTGATAGAAACTTGATTGGTCAGTGAATTGTGTAAAAAACAATGGGTGGGTAAAAAAAATTGAAAAAACTTAATTTTAAGCGAAATTGAATCGAAAATTGACTTATTTTTCTTATATTTGGATATCATTACGAAAAATTAATTTCGGTTTTGGCTTTAATCTTATTGGTAGGATAATTTGTTTTGAACTTTTAAAAAGTAAATAAAGGTGCAACATTTAATTTAAATCAAAAATCAATCCTAAAACTTATATAAGTGGTCTGTCCCCATATTGCTCGCTCCTGCACGGTGCAACTTTGTGGACTCTGAAGATTCTTCCGTAATAAAAAAAGGAGAGAAATTCTCGTGTTAATCTGACTATGTTAATAGTTTAATTCCTCACCTCTCAATTATGGAGTAATTTTTTCCCTGCTTCTTATGTCTCGTATTACCGTAGATGGTGAAATAGAAACTTCGGGTATATAATTGTTATTTTATTTTATTTATTTTTCAGTAAAATCCAAAATTTGACCTCAAAACTGAAAAATCAATTTTTTATTTTTTATTTTTGATTATCGATTTCGATTTCGATCATAAATCAAACCTTATCTAGGTTTCAATAAATATCTATAATAAAAATTAACACTAGTTTAGATAATTAAAAAGCTCATAACAAAATGCCATTAGTTGGAGGTATCGGTATCCTTTTTGAGCACCAACTTCCTTGTTTTTGTCTCCTTTTGACTGTGAACCGTTCTTCTCGCAGCATTGATTCCTTAGTCTAGGAGGCATGTTAGGATGGAAAAATGTTATAGCGCATGAAATTTCAACGTATGAAACGCAAGAAAATAGGTAAAATGACCGTTTTATTTTCGTGTTAAATACAATATCTCTATTTAACATATGGACAAAATGATTATTTTGCCCCTTTTCTTGCGTTCGTGTATTAAAATTTCGTGCGCTATATCAGATCTAGTTAGGATGCCTAACATTTTGACCCATTTATTTTTTTCTGATCAACGACTTTCGAAACTAAAATCACAATAAATTAGGTCAACTGTTCACCCCCTTTTCTTTCCCATCCGTAATAATTAGGTAGGGGAGGGTGTGATGTATTACTGTTTTCTTTATGAATTCTATTATTAGGACAGCAAATTGAATAATTCGTCAATACGTACATTAATGAAAACCTCGTCATATCTGATGTAAGGGATGAGGTTGCAGAGTTGATTTTTATAGGCACGTCTGGTAGTTTTCTTCTTTGTATTTTATCCCAAACAAATATTGACTAATTGAGATCCACATGAAGGCCATGTGTCCATGACTTGTTGTATTATCAAAATCAATCATGTGATTGTGAATGATACATTTGACGGGTGTCCAAAATGGATGAGAAAAAAAAGACAAATCGAGACTCAGGAACGTGCGACACTTGCGGTCTTTGCAAGCAAAGAACTTCTACGTTACGTCACGGGATTTGGCTTCTGAACAAAATAACTTAGAAAACACCAGACGATTGGGTCCATAATAATTTAGATATAGCGCAAGAAGCAAGAACCGGACAAAATGATTGTTTTGTCCCTGTATTAAATAGGAACGTTGTATTTAAGACAAGGACAAAACGATCATTTCGCCCTCGTTTGTGCACTATATTATTTTTTAATAATTTAGTGGTAAAGCATTTGATTGCAGATCAGGAGGTCGCTGGTTGGGCCTGACAACTTTTTACTTCATTCTTATTTTGGGTTGGGCTTTCGGAAAAGATGGGCTTACATAACGAAAACCAATCAAATCGCTTTGTTTTTTTTATCAGTAGTTGAATGAAGGACCACTTGGTGGGCCATTATTTCTGTTCAACCAACTCACTTTAGGTATCCGATAGGCCCAATTAGGTCCATCGACTAATCCCGGTGTCTTTACTGTGTTGCCATTTACTGTGTTCCCAGCGAGAATTCAAACCCTAGACCTCTTGGTAAACCAAGAGTGTGGAGCACATAGTCACCGCTGACCTATGAGCTATTGACGCTTTTTTTTTATAAGGGCGTTAATGCAGATTGCAGTGAGATTCATTAGTATTATTTTTATTTTCTTATCGAAAAGCTTATTCTAATTATACCGATGATTAATTACTACTTAGAAAATAATTGATTTTGTACATTGGAATTAATAACTTCAAATATTTCGGAGCGAAACTTACAAAGGTACAGTACATGAAGCTTATCTGACTATCCTGGTCGGTGGCTTTCGTTGTTCGGGAGATTGTGCTTTGAAAGAGTCTCCGCAGCATTATCTAGATTCCATTTTCTTGATTGCCTTCTCTATTGCTGGTACATTCTTACTAAAGGAAGCCCATTGCTCAGCTGTCAAGTTCATACCTGCAAGACAATAAAGAAACAGAGTATCTATGAACTGCCAATGAAATCAGTAACAAATCAGCACAATGTATGTAGATAGGATAGGTAGCAGCTCAAGTATGCATGAATATTCAATCAAGATAAGATCTCATTCACAAAGTTAAGGGTATCATATTTTGATACATTTATTGATATCATGCCTATCAGTCTTAGATTATGTTGGAATAAATAGCAAAGATGAACAAAAACAGTTGGTTACCTCTGGCTGATGGAAGCTCTTTGCCATCTCTTTTGTAATACTCCCTAATGGATACATAAGTCTTCCCTCTAAATTCGGATAATGTCACCCTTCTATTATCAGATAACTAAGAAAATTGACAAGAGAGAGACCATCAACAATTGTAAATGGCAATGCACAGCGAAATCTATAAGACATGTTCACTCAGATGATTGTCAATGGCAATGTAAATAGCAGCGGGAAATAAATACACCTCAGTTAATGAATACTAGAGAGCATTCAGATGATTCTATCCAGAAAGCTAACCCTTATGTGTTTTAAGTACAAGCACATCTAAAGACGGAGAAAATTATTTGAACATGACCTTCTCATCCATACATGAAAACCTGATATCCATCCAAATGAGAGGAAGCAAATAATTTGAGATTATAGACATTAAAATCACCCTCAGGCAAGGTAAATCATAGTTCCACATCAGTCTCTGATTCATGGCCATTACGGGTAAATCGAAGAATATCCCCCTACCTCAGAGTTTATACAATGATTAGGTACACAAACTGCACTAAGCTGGCAAGCAAACCACAATATCGAATACTAAGAGAACAATACACAAGAAATACCACATCTACACGTTCAGTACAAGCAAAATTTAACCTAGAAAAAAGCTTATGCACCTATACACCTGAAAAAAAGTATAACCCACATATACAGAGAAAAAGAGAACTCACGCGGCAAATGATAAGCCCTCCTTCATCGTCATACTCTTTACCGCCCTTCGCCTTCCGACCTTCTTCCTCCTCCTCTTCTTCCTGTACTTCCTCTTGTCGCCGCTCCTCCTCCTCCTCCTCCTCCTCTTTGGCCTGTAGTTCCCTGAGATACGACTCCACAACTTCCCTAACAAGCTTCTTCCGGGTCGGTTCAGAAAGATCCATTTCCAGCTTCTCGGATGCGGATTTCCGAACCTTGTACTCCGTCATTTCATCCATGTTCGAATTCTTCAGTATTTCTCGAACCGTATCCTCGATCTTGTTACATGTTTCTGAATCCATGATCAATTTCCCCCTGAATTTACCGAAGCTGGTAAGACGAACAGAAGGGCAGGAGCAGGACAATGCAAACCAGGTGGGAGGGTAATAAGGTAAAAAGTAAAATGCTCAATGAGGAAACTGTTAAACAGTATTGATAATGAAGATAAGCGGCTGGCGGTTATTATATTAAATGAGGAAAGACAGTAGTTTCTTTTCTCCTGGTCCCCAAGTCACGAATGATTGTGAAATAGTCACCGAAGTTTCGATAAATATCAAATTGGTCCTTATTTCTTCTTTTTCTTACTGTACAGAAAAAAAAAAGCAAGATGAATCCACCATGGCACCACAGCTTCCCTACCAGAGATAAAAGGAGATTGAAAAAGAAGCTTATAGAAATGTATATAACTCAACGAGTCATATCATGTTCTTAAGGTAATATTTCCAACTAGGAGAAACTGTACCACTTCCTAGCTTCATCAATCACTTGAAATAATTCATATTCATTCTCTCCAATTTACAGCCTTATGCTTGTTGAAGTTGATGCTGGTGGCCTCCTCCATGAGCAGGCAATTCTGAGCTGTGATGGTGCACCAGGAACCATCTCCCGGTATGGAACTCGTAAATGTTAGTCATACTGAAAACGCTCCCCATGTCAACATAAGCCTTCATAGTAACCCAGGCCATATCCGACAGCACACGGGTCCGTACATCCCGAATTTGGAAATCAGCAACATTCTCCCAGCTAAACACTACCCGCCAGCTGTGCATAACTGCATCATAACTAGACAAAGGAGTTGAGGAACACATTAAGATCGTAAGTTCTGGTTCGGGATATACAAACAAGAGTATACATGATGAATCTGAATAGGTCCAAGGAATAAGGGATCACATGTTTCAACATTTAACTTGTCCAAGAATGAGTTGGACATCAGGCAAGCAGAGTTACGGAAAGGGCACAAAAAGGGTAAGAGACTTTCAGCATCAAGCAACTTGTGAATAACCATGTCACAACAGGTAACAGCAGATTGGGGAGATTTGACAAAGCAGCAACCAAGATTCACTTCTTATTAAGATAAGATAGTTAGGAGTCAGGATAGGTAAACAAACTTCATTCACAGAGCAGCATACCCACTAAATGACTCGCCAGTTGCATGAAAACATTTCACATAATCTGCATTAAGCCAAAACCGACCCATCGGTGGAAGTGACCTTTCTCGGAAAATTCTAACGAACTCAGCATTTACAGTAATGATCGCTCTTGTAACGGCATAATAAGCTTTCCATCCATTGGGTGGGGTCACATTATCTTGCTCCAAAGTGAAATCCTGATAGATTAAGTAAAATAATAATAGTGTGAACTCTTTCAAACATGAATTGAAGGATTTCAGAAGCATGAAATAAATTTTTCTCAAAGAGCATCAAAGGAAAAAAACATTAAAAAAAGAAAAAAGATAAGCAAATATTTTTGCTTGAATTTGCAAGCAAAGGGCATTATACTAATTCAAAAACATGATAGAAGAACCTGTTAATTATAAAATCCAAGTTTTGATTCCACGACATGCAATGTAACAGTACACGATCCCATGCTGGACTAAAGAACTGGCTATAAACTTCATATAGCACACAAATGTGGACTTAGCTGATTCTTTTTCAGTGCCAACCATAATTAAACGGTTGACTGCTAGAATAAGTAACAACAGAAAAATTCTTCTCTTCAGATCTACAGTGAAAATTATAATTTCACTGCATTTTTAAAACGTTATCTTTATGAACCAAGGGAAAATGGAGGTGGAGACTGCAGGCATGGGCGCATGGCTTCGAGAAAGTGCATGTATCATTAGCGTAAGAGTTAGCATAAACTCCCTGTGGAAACTAATCAGATAAAGTTAAAGTTAAAACTAAAACTAATTACAATACTTCCAAAAAAAACTACCTTATGATACAGAGCCTTCCACGCATTGTCGTCATTGGCAGCTTTCCTCATGAGTGAATTTGTCATTGATAGTTGGCATAGGCTCGGGAAATCCAAGTAGCTGAGTGCGTGGGTCGTGATCTCCGGCACCAACTGCTCCATCATAGAAGCCCCTGTTTGCTTCTCCATTACCATTTCCCCACCATTCTCCCTACTAGCACCATTTCCACCACTTAATCTCGCGGTCATGGCTTCACCACAATCAACTTCACTGTCCTTCCCCAGGCAAGCAAAATCAAAGGGAATTAAGTGTCTCAGTTCAAGAACTAGGTCCGATTATAGCTTTTCTGAATATGAAAACTGAAGCGAATAGCAAAAGGATTGCCTCTAAACACTACCCAAAATGACCAAAAATCCTGCCGCTATGAAAATGCTACAAATGATGAAAACTATTCATAATTCATGAATCACGGTAAAGGATCCTCTGAATTCACAAAACGACGACAGAAACTAAAAACCAAGTTCGATACCCAAAACAAAACCCTAACTTACCTTGTTGAGCACAAGAAAATGTGGCTCTGCGAGTGCTTCCCTTTTTCAGTTGGGGGACAATTTTAAGGCTGTGTGTTCCCCTCTGGTGTTGAACCGGAGATTCCCCTTTTATCTCAAACCCTAATCAACCCAAAAGGTTTCTTTATTTTTTACAGATTAAAAATTGGTAGATTTGCCACCGATTTGCAGGTGAGAATGGGACGGCAACAAATGGTCATTTGCAAATACGGTATCAGTTGAGGGGTACTTAAGTCATTTGAACAAAATTTCAATTCTAACCGCTACATTGATTTGTTACTAATTTAATTATTTTTATATATTTTTAAATATTTTTATGATATATAAAAATTATATTATTAATTAATTGATTGGTAGCGGAGGCGTGCCCAGTTAGGAAAATATATATCGCACGAATTTAAGACAAGAAAATCACAAGAATGATGGATCCCATGTGTTTAACACCAATTTCCATGTGTTAAACAACAAATGGACAATTGAACTTAATGTTAAATATATATGGCCCTTTTTTGGTAGGTAATTCTGTCGCCCATTATTTCAAATCCATGATTCGACCGAACAAGACGCATGCCCCCTATCCTGTGACTAGTGCCATTGCCTCTGGGACACCGGTGCTTCAGTAAATAACATATGGCCCATCAGAGAAATGATATGGCGCACGACACAATTTGCAAGATACTGTACAAGACACGTGAAACACTGCATAAGGGAGAAAAAGAAAGAAGCAGAGAGGTGGGGTTTACTCTACACGTGGCACTCTTCGACGGTGTCTTGCGCAGTGTCTTGCAAATTGTGTCTTCCGCCATATTATTTTTTGGCCCATCATTCCTATAATTTTATTGTGTTAAATTCATGCGTTATACCATTTCTCGCACCATTAACATTGCCAGTTGCAATGAACGGTGATGGATAGAAAGTCCACCACCCTATCCATTATTATAAGTGTGATCATAGCAAACGGTAATCCGCTAACCCTTGAATTTTGCAAAATTCCTGAGATCTCCTTAATTTCATCCACAAATTACACCGAGACCGAGCACCTTCCAGAAAATAAACAGCAAAGATCATACGACGGTGTATCTGACTAAAAAGGTCTCCTTCACAATCAGCTGCAGCTCGAGAATTTCCTTCTAAGTCGTATATACTTTATTTACAGTTAGAAAGCTAACCATAGAACAAAGGAATGAGTATAGTGGAAATACAGAAGATGAGAATCAACGTCCATCCTGTACTGAGTGGGAAAACCATAAAATATCTCACTACTCTCCCTGCGATTAGATTGAGAATGGCGATGACTGCGAAGAAGAAGCACAACATCAGAACAGCAAGCTCTTTGTTTTCCAGACTCTCTTGATCATGTGAAAGCTTTTCAAGCTCTGATCTGCAGGTTAAGTTTGATAGAAGGGTGTGAAGCTTTGATTTAGATAGCAAAGCAAAATTAGATTCATCTAAGGAATATGTACTTTGATTCGCAGCAATGAAGAAATGTAGTGAAGAAATGATGAAGCAAACCTCAGCATGCTGTTTTGAGCAGTCAAGAGCTCGAATTGGGTCGACATGGCAGCTTTCCACGACTCGAGCTGGAAGATACCTTTTTCCTGAATGAATGAATGAAAGGCAATAAGCAAAGAGATCATGAGTTACCACCAAAAGTTAAGGGGTCGTAAATACCATTATTTCTTTCCACTCCAAGAGATTCTTCATCTCCAGTTTACTTTTCTCCAGAAGGGAAGAAAATTTTGATAGCTCTTTGTCAATCTCAGGCAAGAAATCTCCTCCTCTTTTGTTTACTTCTTTGATGTACTCCTCCAGCATGGCTAAATTCAATTCGAGTAATCTAACCTTCTGTAACACAACTTTTAAAGCAGCATCAGCATGCAATCTGTTATTTGAATGCTGTTTCGCCTTTGGTGTGGAATCTGGCATACTGTTCACAGGTACTGCTTTCTTGGGGGTATTTGGAGTAAGCTTTTCGCCTTCATCAACACTTTTCACGACCTTAACTTCAGGACCAACCAACTTCTTAGAAACATCAACTTTTTCAGGATTCTTTGAATCTTTATCAGGCACTGTCAAAGTCTTCTCAGTTGAATTAGGATTTGGCAGTTCCTTAGTGGAAGACCCCCCTGAAGTAACAATAAGATCCTCGAGCATCTGTTCAACAGCATCAACCCCATAAGCTTCGACAACACTTATTGTACAATAGAACTCTGAACCGTAATGGCTCAACAAATTAACTCTCAAGTACCGAACCCATTTTGGTTCAGGCAGCTTGAAACACTGCGTTTGTTTAACATTAGCAGCCACAAACTTTCCCAGCGTACTCCATGTCTCAGTTGGATATTCCAAGCTCCCCAGTAACTCAAAATCTTTGAAATTAGAGGAGTGGTGCTCATAATTTGCCATTTTGACTGCATCAACCAATGTTTCATCTCCAAGCTCAATGATAAAATACTTCCCTCCAGCAGAACACGGATTCCTCAGATACTTATCATGGTCCTTGCCAAGGACGTTACTAGCTCCCTTTGCTTCCTTGTTATGGCCGACCACTTTGGCACCCTTTGAAGATGATGCATAGTTATACGGCGTCCCATCTGGCTCAAGCCTGTGGGTGATGTTCACTAGTTCGTGAGGTGTACCACTCTTCTCTTGACTAGAGATATACTTGAACTCATCAAGATTGGGATAAGTTAACTGGATTCTCCCGTTCTGTGGCAGTTGTGTTTTCATTTCTCCACCTTGTTCATGTAGTTGTATGTGACACATAAACGGTTCAAAACCTAATACTGCGGATATTAGGTCCTCTACTGCACTAGTTTCCCTGCTCGACTTCTCTAAATCACGAGGAACAGAATCATTTATAACCACAGGGACCTTCAGCTCCATCACAGCTTCAGTAGAGATAGCCTCAAATTCATTTTCTCCAACAGCAGTGCTGTAGTTAAGAGAATTCTCATCATGTAACTTAGAGTTTTGCATGCTTCGGTTGCTGCCAAGCAAATTCCCTGCAAACATCCATCCCAAGCGGTCATAAACACAACATAGATTTTGTTTAATACAAGTGTCCATAGGTGAAATCTGCAACTGGATCAGAAACCTGGTAACTTAAACTAACCCCGGATGTATTCTTAAAACACACCACTAACAGGATTAACTTCACTTTTCCACTGAGTAAACATTGAATTTATAATATTGCAATACCAGAGGGGTTCTAACTTCTATTGTTAGTTTATAACCATACCATCAACATGAGGAACAAGTACTTTAATCTGCCACAAATCAATCAATTCGAAACACTCTAACAGCAAAGGCAAAAAAAAGTTATCCAAACGAAAAATTCAGGGAAAAACAAAATAACATACATTCATTTCCCCGAGTGACGCCAAATTTAGTATGAAACAATGTAGCAGCACACCAAAATGAGAAGAATAGATGAATCGATAGGTTGCAGAAGCTCCTCTTCATAACATTCTTCTCAACGTTATTCAGATTCTTGACGGCATCTCCGCACAATTTGGGAGTCAATTTCGCTGTTTCGGCATTTCGATGCTTCTTCATATCTCATTTGCAAACCGCAGTAATCTCGATGCCCCCGCCCTGCAGAATTTCGTCGTTTGGTCAGAATTTTTCGTTGATAATCACGAGAATTTTCGTCTGTTTTTCTTGGGTTTGTTTTCGGTTTTCATTTTTCCGAGTCTTTTTTCCCTCCCAGTTTTTAGTAGTGAGCAACAGCATACTTCGGCTTGTTATTTGGCGCATTAGGCCTCCGCGTGCATCGCACGCATCTTTGTTCCTTCTCTCCTCAACAACTGCTTTTGAAAAGAATGCTCACATGCCGTTTTCTGATAACTGAAGGAACAAAATAATATTCCCAAATCCCAATCTCCACTCCAATACATATATATAAATAATACTTGTAACACTGTATAATTAAATTTGAAAATTATAGTATCAGGTTATTTTTGGGTAATTAACTATAGTATAAGATTTAATAGTTAATTTAGATAACTCAACCCAGGCCAGAGTCATGAGTTTGGCTCTGAAGGGTATTAGAGAAATGTTATAGCGCACGAACTGGGACCACACGAACTTTGCATGAACACGTGAAATGACCATTTTACCCTCATGTTAAACACTGGCACAAAGTTCAACACAAAGTCAAAATGATCATTTCACGCATTCGTGCACAGTTCGTACGCTTGAAATTCGTGCGCTATAGCATTTCTCAGGGTATTAGGGGAGGTGGGAAAAGGCACAATTTTTGGGTTGGGTGATTAGTTAAGAGTTCACAGTATAATTTTTTTAAAAATATTTTACATTAAAAAAAATATTATTCCTTGCTTCACGCACGTGCTGAATAAACTATTAAATTTTGATCCCAGAACTTAGTAAAATTTAGTTATTTTTTCCAATCATTAGAGGTGAAATTTAATTATTCTTTCAATAATGCTAAGGAGCTCACTCAAGCCTCAGAGAATTTAACAAGTTTTTGTAAGCAATATATAAATATATTTCTATAATAACAGTAAAAAATAAGCTCTTATCCATAAACACTACAGTAAAAATAAAACACAAATAAATTTACTGGATATTTATTTTTTTTGCGTATTTTGCTGCATATTTCTTGTGCCTTTTCTGTGTGTGTATTCCTACTAAGTGAAGCATTCAAAATTGAATATCACGAAGAACAATAAGTTCTACTCAAACTCACTGCTCTGTTCTTGCTACCGTTCTGCTTCAAAGCTGAAGATCATGAAGGCACCAAATTGTATTCAAGCTCACTACTGTGTTTTTGCTCCGGCTCATGAAACTGGATGCTCCCCGGATTTCCTTCCTCCAAAACCAGACTCGTCGGAGTTTGTGCAGGATAATGATCCAGAATGTAGTCGATTTCGCCCCCGCTGATCTCTTTCTGATGCAGAAGAACCTGCATTAACACCACATAAGACTATCTGGCATGAATATGAGGCTTATCACTCAAATTGAGTTCCTGGTATTGCTAACATGAAACTGGTAGAATACCTTAACGGTTTTGAGTAAAGCAGCATCATGCTGCTTGAGCAGGACGACAGTCTTTTTGTACATTTCTCGCATCAGTTCTTCTGTTTGCCTCGCGATATCATCATCAAGTTTGAAATTCACTGGAGGCTCGATGAGATTGTAGTCATCGTAAAGAGACCCCTCGAAGTCGATTCGTGGGCCTACAAACTTAACTTTCTTTCTCCACGGTGGGGGTTCGCCGTGTATCACCATTGAGTCCTCCAAGTTCCATCTACGAGGCGAAAAGAGATGGAACAATGAAATATATTTATATAGATATATAGATCGGTTCATGAGATAGAGACTGACATTGTTATGATTTTACGAGCAAGCCAGGATGCATCAGCCAGATAACTAACTGATGCTGTTGAAGTATCACGCCCGAATATGACCTCTTCAGCAGCTCTGCCTCCAAGAAATACCTTCACGAGGATAATGTTTATTATAAGAGTGGGGAGAAACACAGATTTTGGTGAGATATAAAGCAGAATGGCAACCTGAAGTCGGTGTAATAACTGTGTACGGCGCTCAAATATATACGCTTCATCATCAAGGCGGTTAAATACAACTTGAGAAAAAGTCTGCATTGACGATTTTAAGTCAGCAGCAATCAACGACAATCCAGTTGAATAAAAGCATATTCTTCTACAACAGTATTTTGAGCAAGATAGGTTTTCAATTACACTTTCCTTTACCAAAATTCATTGCGGCCAGATAATTAACCGCCAACTCTACCCCAACATATTTACAGCATGACTAGCATGGAGGATAAGTTTGCTGTAGAGTTGGAGAAAAAAGTAATATACAAAAAATGGGAAGAGGAAAGGCGCGCACTTTGAGTGACTAAAAAGTTAAAAACTAAAAATAATTACCTGTCCACGGGGATGAATTGATACGCGATCACAAGGCTCAACTTTTGCGTTCTCCAGACGCCTCAGTAGATGAGAAGTCAAAGCAGTCCCAACTTCAGTAGTAGCTCTACGACATTGATCCTGATGACCTAGGTCAATGCCCACACGCTTCGGGCCCACAGTGAGGCGATCAACGGCATCATCCATATCAGACTGAAGGATAGCACCATGGTTTTTCCTGACTGCCACAAGAGCAGCTTCTTGGAGAAGTTGAGCCAACTTTGCACCCGTCCATCCTGATTAGGATATATAGTGCACTGTAAGAATTCAAAAACTGATATTGTTCCACTCAGAAGAGAAGTAGACTTTTAACTATGTAAAATCAAACTTGAGTATTACCTGGCAAGTTGTTTGCATAAATGGATAAATCAACTGTTTCTGACAATTTCACTTTTCGCGCATGTACTTTTAAAATATCTAGCCTCCCTTTTGCATTTGGAGGACGAATCCTGATCTAGAGAGGAAACAAGTATCATCACTGCATTAAACTTCAAGAAGAGACTACACATGGAAAAGTAAAGTCTTGAGAATGAACACACCTTACGGTCAAAACGACCAGGACGCAGAAGGGCAGGGTCTAGCAAGTCCCTTCGATTAGTGGCGCCCAAAAATATAACACCTTTACCTGTATCAAACCCATCTAGTTCAATCAAGAGTTGGTTCAACGTTGTCTCTCTTTCTTGAGTTGCTTGATGGTCTATATTATTATCCCCTGATTTACTAAATGTTCCTTGCCTCCTGCATATACAAACAATTCAAAAGTTGGCAACCTAACATCGACAAAATATACTCCTCCATACAAAATAAATGAGACAGCATTCACTATGCTTAGTTTATTTTTTATTTTTTTTAATAGGACATACCAGAGTTTGAACTCTTGATTAAGGGGGCTTAAATATCCCTACAATCACTAAGGCGAAGCCAACTAATTGTTATGCTTGTATTGTCATATTGAGAAAAGCAAGATTTCAGAACAGAAAATATTGAAGATGATCTAGATTTTTGGAACATTTGATCTTTTAATGAGTCAAAAATTCACGTCGACTATCATCATTTTCAGATCTTAAAAGAAAAGGAATAAACCTGAATTAAGCTTTTATGCTATTCCTGCAAGTTCTTTAAAGGTCTTGAAAGATAAAAAGAAGGAAAATATCACTTGAAGGAGTATTACACGGTAATTATTATGTTCATAGCAACTATAAACAAAGAAATTCATGTCATAATCAAATCAATAGTTCAAGTCCAATGCCTGAAACAAAAACTTGTTGCACATACCTTGTTGCCAATGCATCGATTTCATCAATAAAAATGACTGAAGGTTTATTTACCTGTAAAAGACATGCCAATACATTTTTTTGTCAGAGTTATCACGTTATCCTGTAAAGAGGTTTATGAAAAGCATGATACCTTTGCCCTCTTAAATAAATCCCGGATGCGAGCTGAACCAACACCAACTAGCACTTCAACGAATTCAGATCCAGCCATTTGATAAAATGGAACACCAGCCTCACCGGCTATGGCTTTGGCGACTAGGGTCTGATTATACACCATTTGACTAGATAAACTCATCTCACAATGTTCATATTCATGTCTCTAGGAAAACAGGCAGCTAACCTTGCCACATCCAGGAGGGCCCTCAAGAAGAACTCCGTGAGGAGGCTTTATTCCCAGTTTATCAAATAGGTCGGGATTCTTCAGGTACCTCACCAACTAATTGCAGGACAAAAAAGGAAAGACAAAAAATACCCCATGATTGGCATCGTAATACATACACACTGCTAGGATTTGAAATATAATGAGCTCATTGCATTAAGAAATCAAAAGACTGAAGACTTCCACGTGCAGCTGTGGATGATTTTAATGTGGAACAGAAATCAAAGGTTCCAAAAATAGGTAAATGTGCCATTTCTGTGGGAGAAATAAGGATAATTTACGTATGTTATTCAACAACAACAACGTACCCAATATATTCCCAACTAAGTTGGGGTCTGGGGGTCAGATGTACGCGGCCTTACCCTTGTAATTATACAAAGAGGCTGTTTCTGTTGCGACCCAATATGCATTGCGTCAGTTGATGTATTGAGTTCCAGTAACTTCATTAAATAGAAGCATTGGAATTTAATAGAGCCATTTTGCTCTAGTCCATTATTAGCACAAAGCTAAAAAAATTGTCAATTATGACTCTTCCAGCTCCATTTGCAATGGACACGTCTAGTTTATTAGATGATTGAAGGAATAGATGTTGCATGTGGTTCTTCCAATAATCACTATTTAGTGTATTGTATTTTGTTGTTAATGGATGGTGGTGAACTAATCATTGGTTGTGCCTTTCTTGTTTCTTACTCGTATGTAGGGAACCATTTAGAGGTGTCTCATGTCTATACCACAGGTTTAGGGTGTTGCAGGAGGTGTGACAGGCCAGAGAACATATGGATGGAATGATGTTGGAATTTATTAATTTTTATTATTATTACTTTTTGGAAATTTGGATTTTTCTAACCGATTTTCTGAAATTTAGAATTTTTTTTATGAAAATTTGGAAATTCCGAACTAATTTATAAATTTCTGAATTCCGAATTCCAAAATAAAATACGGATCGGTTCGGAAATCACATTCCATTTTTGAAAAAAAAAATTAGATCAATTCGAAAATTCCCATTTTCAATTTCCGAATACCCAAGCCAATTAGGTACGGATCCTTGATCATTCGGCGAGAATCCTTAACACATCCCCATAAGAACTAATTGACGCTAAGCAAGGAAAGTCAATAAAAATCAATTAACAGAATGAAGCAAGCCGTAGTACAAGGAAATCAGTAGGAAGCATTTCATATTAGCTTAAACAAGTTAAAAGAAGCACAAGAGCAAAACACACCCCAATTAGACTTTCAGTGGATAAAATAGGATGTCTAAATGGAAATAATTACACAAAAAAAGGCATAGATGCACTAGTTTTATTCCAAATTCCGGAAGAAAGTGGAGAACCCAATCGCTACCGCACAACAAAGCTCGTGCACCAGACGGGAATTGAACTCGGGTTTGTATCGTGGCAGGATACTATTCTACCACTAGTGCAGCTATTAAGATGGATGACGACTTAACATTAAAGAAAATGTTAAGCTTTGAATCCAATAGGCCCATGCGTTATTCTGAACTATGGCTAAAAAAGAAAATCAGGGGTTGTATTGACCTACTTTACAATCCACAATGTACCCAGCATATTCCAACTAAGTTGGGGTCTAGGGGGTCAGATGTGTGCGGCCTTACCCTTATAATCGTACAAAGAGACCGTTTCTGTTGCGACCCAATATGTATTGCGTCATTTCATGTATTAAATTGTCCATTACAAATGAAGCTGGAAGAGTCAACATTGACAATTCTTTTAGCTTTGTACTAATAATGGACTAGAGCAAAATGACTCTATTAAATTTCAGTGCTTCTAGTTGTATTGGCCTGCTTGTGGATCATTAATCACTTTAACTTCTGAGTATTAAACTTTTCTTTTCTTTTCTTTTTATTTAATTAGCACAAGTTGTGCCTAGGTTACAAAATAGCAATACCACTAGTATCTACATATTGTAATATCTACATAACCCTACAATGTACTCCTAATCTAAAATGAATATTCAAGTGTAGGCTCAACCATCATCTACAAATACCTGAAAAATGAGTTTTCTTGTTTTGCACCAGTTCCAAACTGAGAATTTTTACTCTATCCACCAGTTTTTAATCGTTCTTCGCCCATCTTAGAGTTGAACCAAGCTTCTTCTAGGAAATGCCACACATCCGTCATTCTTCGATGGCCCAACAAACCTTCATGAGACAATTGAGGCTTGGTAGTTTAAGTGGTAAAACGCTCTTAGAAATAATTGAGAGGTCTCAAGTTTGATGTCCTTGTTGAACGAATATCTGTAGGAAATGTGTAAATTACTACAAAAGTAAAAAAACCTCCATGGGACAACTTTGAGATACTTCTAAAAACCTTAGCATGCAGGGTCGGTAGAAGCAGTATTCTTTGATAATCTATCTGGTCTATTAATTGCTCCAGTATTCTGGTTTCTTCACAGCAAGCATATGTTTCTAAGTGTTGCTGTATGAAGAGAAGATATCTCCCAATGTGGCTCCGACTTGTAATTCAATAACTAGAATGTATCTAAAATTGAATTTAAATAGAACAAATCGAAAATGATAATGTTACCTTTTCGCAAAAGCGTGATCGGATCGAATATCCGGATAACGAGTCTACCAGAGTCTCATTAGGTATTCACGAATCAAAGTTAGGCCTCGTAGATGGTCAGACAGCTAGAGAATTCGTACGAGTGCTTCATATATCTCATATGTCATATGAATAAGCACGTAGCCTATTTATAGAAGTTGAAAATATTTGTTTATTCATTATATAAACATTTCATAAACGTTTACAACTATTCATCATTTGAAAAATGAATTTCAAATAGTTGAACACTATTTGAACAGTGTTGGAAAGTTTGAAAACTTTTCCATCACATTTTTCTTACAGCTCCCACTCGGCTACATAAGCCGTAGAACAAAATACATTTTCTTCGACATATGACATTTATATAAATTTCTCATACTTCATACAAGAAATGATCTGTGCGACCAAGCAATAACTCATAGTGTCATATTAAGTTACCATCTGACTAATATGACACTTAATGATGATACCCCAACTTGTCTTCGCATCACCAACAGATATGTTCCCTTTAATCTATACAATATTTGATTATATACATTATATAATTGCCATGGCAAATATGGTGAAGCTAGACAGATTATTTCTTAGACACCAATGACCATCCATATTAACTCAACTACTTTCCTAGCATGGTTTGCTGGACTGTATAGATCATAGCCCTTGAATGTCATACTAAAATGGCATTATCAAAAGCCATACCTCTAAGTCAAAAAGTAACGTTAAAGTGGACAAACGTATATCCGTGCGATCACACAGTGACAATCAGGGATTTTTTGATTGATTGCATACACAGAAGTATTGCTCAAATGAAAAAAAAAACGTCAGTTTCATTTCATAATCAATCGTTTACATAAAACATGTCATTTTTCTTTACAAGATTTTATCAAACCCTACTTAGTCCTAGACTCATGACATTACCTCTAAACACATCTCTAGGAAAGGGTTTGGTCATCGAATTAGCAATCATCTTGTTAGTAGGAATGTAATTTATACTAATATCAGCTTTGTTGACAGGGTTTCGAACAAAGTGATATTTTCTTTGGATGTGTTTTGTCTTTCTATGAAATTTTGGGTCCCTAGCAAACTGAATTGCTGCAGTATTGTCGCAATTTAGTTCTATAGGATCATTGGGCCTCAGAGTCAAATCAAGGTACTATAGAAAGCTTCTGCTTCCATAATTGACAAAGCAATGCAGTCTTGCTTTTACTGCACCAAGATATATATCCTCCACCAAGGATGAAAATATATCCTGAGGTTGACTTGGCTTCATGCAAACCGCCCCCAATCAGCATCCGTGTATTCTCTTAATCGCATGTCTTCCCCTTGATAGCATTGAACTAAATCGGTCATTCGACAAAGGTAACGAAAGATCTTCTTGACTGCTTGCAAATGAGCAGGCCTCGTGTTGCTTTGGTAACGGCTTACCAACCCAACCGCGAAGCAGATATCCAGT